>NW_026465038.1:0-38262 GCF_026875155.1 Cherax quadricarinatus
TGGATCAGAGCCTGATCAACCGGCTGTTGCTGCGGCCGAAACCCCCAAACCAACGACGAGCCACACCGTGATCAGGAACCGTTTTTTAGTTTTGCAGTGCCACTTAAGACTGCCAGGGTCTTTGGTAATCCCCCTTATGTATGCTGGGGCAGTTGAACAGTCTCGGGCCCCTGACACTTATTGTATGGCCCTCTTAAACGTGCTAGTGACACCCCTTTTCATTGGGGGGATGTTGCATCGTCTGCCAAGTCTTTTGCTTTCGTAGTGAGTGATTTTCGTGTGCAAGTTCGGTACTAGTCCCTCTAGGATTTTCCAGGTGTATATAATCATGTATCTCTCCCACCTGCGTTCCAGGGAATACAGGTTCAGGAAGCTCAAGCGCTCCCAGTAATTGAGGTGTTTTATCTCCGTTATGCACGCCGTGAAGGTTCTCTGTACATTTTCTAGGTCAGCAATTTCACCTGCCTTGAAAGGTGCTGTTAGTGTGCAGCAATATTCCAGCCTAGATAGAACAAGTGACCTGAAGAGTGTCATCATGGGCTTGGCATCCCTAGTTTTGAAGGTTCTCATTATCCATCCTGTCATTTTTCTAGCAGATGCGATTGATACAATGTTATGGTCCTGATACAATGTTATGGTCCTTGAAGGTGAGATCCTCCGCCATGATCACTCCCAGGTCTTTGACGTTGGTGTTTCGCTCTATTTTGTGGCCAGAATTTGTTTTGTACTCTGATGAAGATTTAATTTCCTCGTGTTTACCATATCTGAGTAATTGAAATTTCTCATCGTTGAACTTCATATTGTTTTCTGCAGCCCACTGAAAGATTCGGTTGATGTCCGCCTGGAGCCTTGCAGTGTCTGCAATGGAAGACACTGTCATGCAGATTCGGGTGTCATCTGCAAAGGAAGACACGGTGCTGTGGCTGACATCCTTGTCTATGTCGGATATGAGGATGAGGAACGAGATGGAGCGAGTACTGGTGCCTTGTGGAACAGAGCTTTTCACCGTAGCTGCCTCGGACTTTACTCTGTTGACGACTACTCTGTGTTCTGTTAGTGAGGAAATTATAGATCCATCGACCGACTTTTCCTGTTATCCCTTTAGCACGCATTTTGTGCGCTATTTCGCCATGGTCACACTTGTCGAAGGCTTTTGCAAAGTCTGTATATATTACATCTGGATTCTTTTTATCTTCTAGTGCATTTAGGACCTTGTCGTAGTGATCCAATAGTTGAGACAGACAGGAGCGACCTGTTCTAAACCCATGTTGCCCTGGGTTGTGTAACTGATGGTTTCTGATGGGTGGTGATCTTGCTTCTTTAGGACCCTTTCAAAGATTTTTATGATATGGGATGTTAGTGCTATCGGTCTGTAGTTCTTTGCTGTTGCTTTACTGCCCCCTTTGTGGAGTGGGGCTATGTCTGTTGTTTTTAGTAACTGTGGACGACCCCCGGGGTCCATGCTTCCTCTCCATAGGATGGAAAAGGCTCGTGATAGGGGCTTCTTGCAGTTCATGATGAACAACGGAGTTCCATGAGTCTGGCCCTTGGGCAGAGTGCATGGGCATGTCATTTATTGCCTGTTCGAAGTCATTTGGCGTCAGGATAACATCGATAGGCTTGTGTTAACCAAATTTTGTGGCTCTCATAAAAAATTCATTTTGATCTTCGACTCTCAGTCTGGTTAGCGGCTTGCTAAAAACTGAGTCCTATTGGGACTTGAGTAGCTCACTCATTTCCTTGCTGTCATCTGTGTAGGACTCATCTTGTTTAAGTAGGGGCCCAATACTGGATGTTGTTCTCGACTTTGATTTGGCATAGGAGAAGAAATACTTTGGGTTTCTTTCGATTTCATTTATGGCTTTTATGTTCTTCCCGCGATTCCTGACTCCTATAACATTCCTTTAGCTTGAGTTCGATGCTTGCTATTTCTCTGACCAGTGTCTCCCTACGCATTTCAGATATATTGACCTCTTTTAGCCGCTCTGTTATTCTTTTCCGTCGCCTGTAAAGGAGCGCCTGTCTCTTTCTATTTTACATCTACTCCTCTTTTTTCTTAGAGGAATAAGCCTTGTGCATACATCGAGTGCCACCAAGTTAATCTGTTCTAGGCATACTTTGGGGTCTGTGTTGCTTAGTATATCTTCCCAGCTTATATCGGTTAGGACTTGGTTTACTTGGTCCCACTTTATGTTTTTGTTATTGAAGTTGAATTTGGTGAATGCTCCCTCGTGACTAGTCTCATTAAAGTCGGTCTGGGGCTCCACACATATATGTCTGAACCTCAATTATGTTGTGATCTGAGTATATTGTTTTTGATATGGTGACATTTCTTATCAGATCATCATTGTTAGTGAAGATGAGGTCTAGTGTATTCTCCTGTCTAGTAGGCTCTATTATTTGCTTGTTTAAATTGAATTTTGTGCAGAGATTTAAAAGCTCGTGTGAGTGTGAGTTTTCATCAGAGCTGCCTCCTGGTGTTATTACTGCAACAATATTATTTGCTATATTCCTCCATTTTAGGTGCCTTAAGTTGAAATCCCCCAGGAGCAAGATGTTGGGTGCAGGAGCTGGAAGATTTTCCAGACAGTGGTCAATTTTTAACAGCTGTTCCTGGAATTGCTGGGATGTTGCATCCGGAGGCTTGTAGACTACCACAATGACTAGGTTTTGGTTCTCGACCTTTACTGCTAAAACTTCCACTACATCATTTGAGGCATTTAGCAGTTCTGTGCAAACAAGTGACTCTGCAATGTACAGGCCAACCCTCCCCTTTTGCCTGTTCACTCTGTCACATCTGTATAGGTTGTAACCTGGGATCCATATTTCGTTGTCCAAGTGATCCTTTATGTGGGTCTCAGTGAAAGCCACAAACATTGCCTTTGCCTCTGCAAGCAGTCCACGGATGAATGGTATTTTGTTGTTTGTTGCTGGCTTTAGACCCTGTATATTTGCAAAGAAGAATGTCATCGGACTGGTGGTATTGTTGGTACTGGGGGGGGATTTTTTTTTCCGGCATTAGTATCTGTATCTGTTGGTTTGGAGTGGAGGCCATCGACTGTGGTTCCACTCCAAGAATGACTGGATTTGGTGTACGATTTCTCTAATATAAGCCCCAAGACAGGGATAGGAGAAGGGTACTTGTATACCATATATCTTCTTCATACCTCCGTCGAACTGCTCAGTGTTATGCCAAATATTATTCATTCTGGAGTATTTAACATGTTTTATGTTATTTATATTGTATTCTTATGTCATATTAAATCAATTGTGATAGGCAAATAAACTGTAGTGTTGATATTAGCGTAATAATAAAGCATATTCTCCTGCTTCATGAGACAGCTCATGGCAACCGACATTGGCTTCAAAGTCACCTTATCTTTAATGGATAATGTACTGTGTAGGTGCTTTATATATGAGAAGCATTTCTTTATTCATTGGAACCATGGCTAGGGCTAAAAGTAAGCAGGTTAAAACAATAAATGGAGAAAAAGAAATTGGAATGACTTATGCAGCAAGTAGCGCCACCAAACGATACCAGCAGGTTGGTGTGGCGACCCTGGAAATTTGAAATTATACTAGCCAAAATTAGTGCCGAATAACTGAAGGAACCGAATAACTGATTGCCGGATTTGTGATAACGGACCTGTAGTAAGAAAATAGAGAAAACTTAGAGGGGTATGTATATGTATGCTTGTACATGCATGTGTAGTGTGACCTAAGTGTAAGTAGAAGTAGCAAGATATACCTGAAATCTTGCATGTTTACGAGACAGACAAAAGACACCAGCAATCCTACATCATGTAAAACAATTACAGGTTTTCATTTTACACTCACTTGGCAGGACGGTACTACCTCCCTGGGTGATTGCTGTCTACCAACCTACTACCTAGGAATAATATACAGTGGACCCTCGGTTATCGGCCGTAATCAATTCCAGAAGGTCGGCCTAAAACCGAAAAGGCTGAAAACCGAAATAATATTTCTCATAAGAATTAATGTAAATCCAGTTAATCTGTTTCAGATATCCAAAAATATTAGCAAAAAATACACTTTTTAAAGATTAACATACAGAAAACATACAGAAAACAATGAGTACGTACATTCATTACTTTCCTTAAAATATTTTTAGTCTTAATGTAGGACGAGAGGTGAGTAGTATTTATTTGTAGGAAGTCAGTCAGTGCAGGGAGTGTAGCCTTCCTGCTACACTCCCTGCCTTTCTGCTACACTCCCTGCATGCCTGCTACACTCCCTGCCTTCCTACTACATTCCCTGCCTTCCTGCTACACTCCCTGCCTTCCTGCTACACTCCCTGCATGCCTGCTACACTCCCTGCCTTCTTGCTACACTCCCTGCATGCCTGCTACACTCCTTGCCTTCCTCCTACACTCCTTGCTTTCCTGCTTCACTCCCTGCATGCCTGCTACACTCCTTGCCTCTGTGCCTGCCTGCATTGAATTCTATCATGTTTCTCACTTTCTTTACCAAAGGAACTTTACTAGGAACTTTCTTTGGGGCCATGGTTACTTATTTTGCAGTTGCACTTAATCAATAATCACCAAAAACAATGGATTATAGCGAAATGTTTGGATGAATGAGCAGAAGCTTCTTCACTCACCCAGAGAGAGAGCCACACTGTCTTAGGAACGTGTGAGTGGCTGGCAGGGGACGCATTTAGTACGGCCGATAAGCAAAATAATTGCCGATAACCGGAAACCGAAAACCCGACCAATAAGCAGAAAGGCCAATAACTGAGGGTCCACTGTATATAACACAGGTTGGCCAACACTAATCTGGCAATCAGTTACCCGCTTCCATCAGTAATCCGGCACTAATTTCGGCTAGCATAATCAAATTTCATCATTATACTGACTCAGAAATTATGCAGATGGTTGTAAATCCGGCACACTACAGGTCCCAGTGATGCCAGATTAGTGATGGCCAACCTGTATAATATGTCTTTATTTCTACTAGTGCATGTGAAGGGTGTACAGGCCTATCTGCCATCAATGACATACAGTGGAACCCTGAGTTTTGGCCGTAATCCGTTCCAGGAGCTAGGCCGAAACTTGAAACGGTCGAAAGGCGAAGCAATATTTCTCATAAGAAATACAGTGGACCCCCGGTTCGCAATGCCATCGGTATCCGATAAATCTAGTATGCGATACATTCTAATGCAAAAATTTTGCCTCTGTTCCCGTTAAAAAATCCGGTATACGCAATTCGTCCGAGACGTGTCCACGTGTGGCCTGAACTGCCCTGTGTGTGCCAGTGTTTATAAGCCAGCCAGTGTGCTCGCATCTAAGGATACATTCGGTACATTCCATATTATCAGAGTATTTGTGGTGCTTGTTTCTGCAAAATAAGTCACCATGGGCCCCAAGAAAGCTTCTAGTGCCAACTCTTTGAGAAAAAGGGTGCTAATGACTGTTGAAATGAAGAAAGAGATAATTGCAAAATACGAAAGTGGAGTGCGTGTGTCGGAGCTTGCCAGGTTGGATACAAAATCCCAATCAACCATCTCTACTATAGTGACCAAGAAAACGACAATCAAGGAAACTGTTGTTGCAAAAGGTGCAACATGATTACGAAACAGCGACCGCAAGTGTTAGAAGATGTTGAGAGACTGTTATTGGTGTGGATAAATGAAAAACAGGTAGCAGGAGATAGCATCTCGCAAGTGATCATTTATGAACAGGATTTAATTGAGAAAATGCCTGCAACTAGTGGTGATGTGAGTGAATTTAAGGCCAGCAAAGGATGGTTTGAAAGATTTAAGAATCGTAGTGGCATACATAGTGTGATTAGGCATGGTGAGGCTGCCAGTTCAGACCAAAAAGCAGCTGAAAAATATGTGAAGGAATTCATGGAGTACATAGACAGTGAAGAATTGAAACCTGAACAAGTGTTTAATTGTGATGAAACAGGCCTGTTTTGGAAGAAATTGCCAAGCAGGACCTACATTACACAAGAGGAAAAGGCACTCCCAGGACATAAGCCTATGAAAGACAGGCTTAATCTTCTGATGTGTGCCAATGCTAGTGGTGATTGCAAAGTGAAGCCTCTATTGGTTTATCACTCAGAAACTCCCAGAGAGTTCAGGCAAAAGAATGTCCTCAAGGCTAATTTGTGTGTGCTGTGGAGGGCAAACAGTAAGGCATGAGTCACTAGGGACTTTTTCTATGACTGGTTACACCATGCATTTGCCCCCCAATGTGAAAAATTACCTAATTGAAAATAAATTAGACTTTAAGTGCCTCCTGGTATTAGACAGTGCCCCTTGTCATTCTACAGACTTGGCAGAGCGACTTTCTGCAGACATGAGCTTCATTAAGGTCAAGTTTTTACCTCCTAATACCACTCCTCTCCTGCAGCCCATGGACCAGCAGGTCATTTCCAACTTCAAGAAACTGTACACAAAAGCTATGTTTGAAAGGTGCTTTGAAGTGACCACAGACACTATTGACTCTAAAAGAGTTTTGGAAGGATCACTTTAATATCCTCAATTGTGTAAGCCTTATAAGTAAGGCTTGGGAGGGAGTGACTAAGAGGACCTTGAACTCTGCTTGGAAAAAACTGTGGGCAGAATGTGTAGACAAAAGGGATTTTGAAGGGTTTGAGGCTAACCGTGGGAATCCTATGCCAGTTGAGGAATCCATTGTGGCATTGGGGAAGTTTTTGGGGTTGGAGGTTAGTGGGGAGGATGTGGAAGAGTTGGTGGAGGAGGACAATGACGAACTAACCACTGATGAGCTGCTAGATCATCTTCAACAGCAAGAGGCCAGACCTAAGGAAACTGCTCCGGAGGAGGGGATAGAGAAATTGAAGAAGTTGCCTACTTTAAAGATTAAGGAAATGTGTGCAATGTGGCTTGAAGTACAAACCTTTTTTTGATGAAAATCTTCCTCACACAGCTACTGCAAGCCATGTTGGCAACCTGTACACTGACAATGTTGTGAACCTCTTTGGAAAGTCATAAAGGAACGAGAGGTACAGGCCTCTATGGACAGATGTTTTGCGACAGACATCTAATGACTCTCAAGCTGGTCCTAGTGGCATTAAAAGAAGAAGGGAAGTAACCCCGGAAAAGGACTTACTACCTCAAGTCCTAATGGAAGGGGATTCCCCTTCTAAACATTAACAACTTCGACACTCTCCCCTCCTCCCACCCCATCAATCATCACCAGATCTTCATTAAAGGTAAGTGTCATGTATTCTATTGTTAGTAGAGTACTACAAACTGTGCATGTCTTCTTCAGTTTGTGTGCATTAAACTTAATATTTCATGTGGAAAAAGACACTTATGTACAGTTCAGGACATTTATTAGAGGAGACGTTTCGCCACGAGTGGCTTCTTCAGTCCTAATCTGATTAGGACTGAAGAAGCCACTCGTGGCGAAACGTCTCCTCTAATAAATGTCCTGAACTGTACATAAGTGTCTTTTTCCACATCTTGTCGGTATCACCATACCGACATACTTTTGGGTGTCTTGCACGGATTAATTTGATTTCCATTATTTCTTATGGGGAAAATTGATTCGCTTTTCGATAATTTTGGGTTACGATGAGCTCTCAGGAACGATTAATAACGCAAACTGGGGGTCCACTGTAATGTAAATGCAATTAATAGTTCTTGCTCTTAGTGCTTTTCATTTCATATCCATGTAGAAGTGGATTAAGAATCTTTTCCCCCGTAAGTCATGCATGTTGTAAAAGTCAACTAAAATGCCAGGAACAATGGGCTAGTAACCCCTTTTCCCGTATAGCTTGCTAGAAAGAAAATGAAGAAAACCGTTAAAGTTGGATGTTTGAATGTGCGTGGATGTTGTGCGAATGATAAGAAAGAGATGATTGTAGATGTTATGAATAAGAAGCTGGATGTCCTGGCTTTATGTGAAACAAAGCTGAAGGGGGTGGGAAAGTTTCAGTGGGGAGAAATAAATGGGATTAGGTCAAGGGTTTTAACCCTTTGAGGGTCGACAGGCCCTCTCCGAAACTCGTTCTCAGGGTCGGCCAAATTTCAAAAAAAAAAAAAATTATTTTTTCTTATGAAAAAATAGAGTTTTTTTTTTCTAAACATTATAGGATAAACAAAAAAAATTTACCATCAATACTTACGGAGATATGGATGCATGAAGTTTGCAGAAAATGAGCCGCGTATGGCAACAGCGGCGACTGCCGCTCACCCGGTAAACTTTAGTTTACTTGTATTTGAAGGTTTGTTGTTTTTTTCACTATTTTATTTTTTCACATAACTTATGTGGCCTGTGAGACCAAAGTAAGGTGCAATGTGTACATATATACACTCGTTGTATACAACACAATAAGCACACAAACATAATTATCAATATATTGTTTACAAACTTGTTTACAAAACAAACAATACAAAACATTGTTTATTATTATTGTTCTATAATATATATACCAATATACAGTCACTGAACATATTCCTATTAGTTCTGCAGCTTGTGGAACTCTGAAACATGGTGTCATACACAATGGTGTTTTATCTTTCTCCCTCATTCTATCTCTTTCAATCTGTTCTCTCTCTTTCTATCTGTTATCTATCTCTGTCTCACAGGTACACATAAATACAAGTATACATAGTATAAATTACCTAGGATAACCCAAGAAATCCAGACAAAGTGCTATACTCTGCTTGAAGATGTGAGTAAAAATGATGACACAGTCTTGTGGCTCTCTGAGACAGAGAGCTAGACGGATAGACAGATAGACAGGGAGATTGACAGACAGACAAATAGACAGACAGAAATGTTAGTGTACCAGTACCAGTGTACTAGTGTTCCACCCTCCTCCTCTTCTTCCTCTTCCTCCTCTTCCCCCTACTCTTCCTCATACTCTTCCTCTTCTTCCTCTTCCTCCTACTCTTCCTCTTCCTCCTCCTCCTCTTCCTCCTCCTCCTCTTCTTCCTCTTCCTCCTACTCTTCCTCCTCCTCCTCTTCTTCCTCTTCCTCCTCTTCCCCCTAATCTTCCTCGTACTATTCCTCTTCCTCCTCCTCTTCCTCTTATTCCTCTTCCTCCTACTCTTCCTCTTCCTTCTCCTCCTCTTCCTCCTCCTCCTCTTCCTCTCCTCCTCTTCTTCCTCTTCCCCCTACTCCTCTCCTCCTTGTCCATAGTGTAAATTACAAGGAGTCCGCAGCTGTCAAAGTGACATATTTAGCTCATTACTCTTTCCCCCTCGGCCTGTCAAAACAATGGGTGTCGGATGCTGCTTTCCCCTCCTCCATTTATCTAATTATCTTTCTCCCTCATTCTATCTGTCTGTCTATCTCTGTCTCACAGGTACACATAAATACAAGAATACATGGTATAAATTACCTAGGATAACCCAAGAAACCCAGACAAAGTGCTATACTCTGCTTGAAGATGTGAGTAAAAGTGATGACGCAGTCTTGTGGCTCTCTGAGACAGAGAGCTAGATGGATAGACAGGGAGCTTGACAGACAGGACAAATAGACAGACAGAAATGTTAGTATACCAGCAAAAACAAAGGGAGGGCGATGTTCATCTCATCTTTTGGCATCAGCTCTACCTCAATTTACCCTCATCAAAACGTCAGCACTTATCAGATGTTATACTCCCCTTATCTTGTTACTGTCATGGGTGAACATTTATTATTACATATTATTATTATTACCTATTATTATTATTATGTATTATTATTATTATTATTATTATTATTATTATTATTATTATTATTATTATTATGTATTATTATTATTATGTATTATTATTATGTATTATTGTTATCATTACGTATTCTTCTTCTTCCTCCTCCCTCCTCTTCCTCCTCCTCTCTTCTTCCTCCTCCTCCTCCTCTTCTTCTTCCTCCTCCTCCTCCTCCTCCTCCTCCTCCTCCTCCTCCTCCTCCTCCTCCTCCTCCTCTCCTCTGCCTCCTCCTCCTCTTGCCTCCTCCTCCTCTCTTGCCTCCTCCTCCTCTTGCCTCCTCCTCCTCTGCCTCCTCCTCCTCCTCCTCCTCCATTCTTGGAACAAGTTTGAAGATCTTGTAGTTCATAATCACTATCACTATCATCACCATGCTCACATCTGAGTCTGGGATTTTGGGAAATAGGAGTTTCCTCTTTGATTCTGGTACACTGAACGACGGCCCAGCACCAGAGGTGGAAGGCTGTGGGTTGTCTGGGTTTTCCTCACTATTACCCATATTATGGTCATTAGTTTCGGTCAAAACCTCACCAGAACCTTGAAACTCATCTTCACTGTCACTTCCATCTGTATTAGAACTGTCACTGGGGAACAAAAGTGTCCCAATTCGCCGAGGAGTGAGGAACTCTTACCACAGGGCACGGTGGAAATTGTGTGTACTATGATGGCATTCCCACAATGCACCACTGGGTCCCAGATTTTTTTCCTACTGCGCACACCCACCACACAGACCCATTCTCTCACATCTAGGCTTATCAGCCTTTTCCTGTGAGATTTGAGGCCGCTAGAATTTATGCGTACTAGTACGACAAAAACCCCTACGCGTAAGACGTACTAGTACGACGAAAACCCTCAAAGGGTTAAATAGAGTTAGAGCTAAAGAAGGAGTAGCAATAATGTTGAAGGATAAGTTATGGCAGGAAAAGAGGGAATATAAATGTATAAATTCTAGGATTATGTGGAGTAAAATAATGGTTGGATGTGAAAAGTGTGTTATAGTAAGTGTTTATGCACCTGGAGAGTTTGAAGTATAGAGGAGAGAGAGATTTTGGGAAATGTTGAGTGAGTGCATGGGGAGTTGTGAACCAAGTGAGAGAGTACTTGTGGTTGGGGATCTCAATGCTAAAGTGGGTAAAAATATTGTGGAGGGAGAAGTAGGTAAATTTGGGGTGCCCTGGATAAATGGAAATGGGAAGCCTTTAATTAATTGAGCTATGTGTATAAAGTGGTTTGGTAATGAGTAATACATATTTTATGAAAAAGAGGATAATAATAAGTATACAAGGTATGATATAGCACATAATGAAAGTAGTTTGTTAGATTATGTATTGGTGGATAAAAGGTTGATGGGAAGGCTCCAGGATGTACAGTGGTCCCTCGTTTATCGTCTTAATCCGTTCCTGGAAGTGCGACGATTATTGAAATAGATGATTTTCGAATCAATTTTCCCCATAAGAAATAATGTAAATACAATTAATCCGTTCCTGACACCCAGAAGTATTAAAACAAAATATTTTTTTACATGAAATATAGATGTAGTACATAAACAATACAATGGGAGATGATGAATGAAACATTAACAGCATAACACTTACCTTTGTTGGTAATTTCTCTTAGTGTATGGAAGACTGGAGGAGGCCAGAGATTGGATTAGTTACTGTTTGGAAGGGGAATCCCTTTCCATCAACACCTCAGGTACCAAGTCCTTTTCTGGGGTTACATACTTCTCTTCCTTGTTTCTTAATGCCACTAGGACCAGCTTGAGAGTCACTGGAGTCCTGTCTCCCCAAAAAAGTGTCCAGAGAGCTCTGTTTCTGGCATCTCTTTAAAACTTCCCTAAAATGGGCCAAGACTTTGTCACTGTACAAGTTGCCGATATGGCTTTCAACATCCTTCTCAGGGTGATGTTTCTCCATAAATCTTTCCATCCTTCCCCACATTTCAAAAATCTCATTAATTTCTGATGAATGCACATTCATCCATCTCTCTTCCTCCTCCTCTGCAGCAAGATTCTGAGCTGCGATCTGTTGCTGTTCCTGCTGAAGCTCTTGCAGCTCCTCAGTGGTTAGCTCTTCGTTGTGGTCCTCCACCAACTCTTCCACATCCTCCAAACTCACATCCAACTCCATGGAACTCCCCAATGCCACAATAGATTTCACAACTGACATAGGCTCATCAGGGTCAGCCACAAACCCTTCAAAATCCCTCTTGTGGACACAATCTGGCCACAATTTTCTCCAAGCAACAACAGCTTCCTTGATTTCCTTTTTTGCCGCGATGGAAGATATGGTTGTATGGGGTTTGTTATACATCTTGGCCAATTCGGCCACATGTACGCCACTTTCATATTGTTCACAAACGTTTTTCTTAAATTCAGTCATATTTCTCACCTTCTTTACCGAAGGCTTGGTACTAGGAGCTTTCTTTGGAGCCATGGTAGCTTATTTAGCACTTGCAAGCACTAAAATGAATGGAATATTATGAAATATTTCATAAGAACAAGTGAGGGGACCGTCGCTCACAGTGGCGTACTGGCTGGGAAGGGAGGCCAAGGCGGCTCAGGGCCGTGAGTACATGTCCAGGACGAACGACAATTAGCGAGTCAACCGACCATTTGCGAGCCATTGTTTGGATGAAAATAACGCGACGATTTCCGAATAGGACGACTATCGAGCCCGACGATTATCGAGGGACCACTGTACTTGTTTATAGAGGCCCAATGGATATATTGGATCATTATTTAGTTGTAGCTACAGTTGGAGTAAGAGGTAGATGGGGCAAAAGGAAAATGGCAACAGCAAGTAAGAGGGAGGTGAAAGTGTATAACTAATGGAGGAGGAAGTTAGGGTGAGATAGAAGCAACTATTGGCAGAAAGGTGGGCTAATGCAAATATGAATAGTAGGGGTGTTGAAGAAGGTTGGGATAGTTTTAAAAATGCAGTATTAAAATGGGGCAGAAATTTGTGGCTGTAGGAGGGTGGGTGCAGGAGGAGAGAGGAGTGACTGGTAGAATGATGAAGTAAAGGGTGTGAGAAAAGAGAAGAAGGTAGCTTATGAGAGGTTTATACAAAGCAGAAGTGTTGTAAGAAGAGCAGAGCATATGGAGAGTGAAAGAAAGGTGAAGAGAGTGGTGAGAGAGTGCAAAAGGAGAGCAGATGAAAGAGTGGGAGAGGCACTGGCAAGAAAATTTGCTGAAAATATGAAAATTTTTTGGAGTGAGATAAACAAGTTGAGAAAGCCTAGGGAACGAATGGATTTGTCAGTTAAAAACAGAGTAGGGGAGTAGTAGATGGGGAGCTGGAGGTATTAGGTAGATGGCGGGAATATTTTGAGGAACTTTAAAATATCGATGATGAAAGGGAGGCAGTAATTTCATGCGCTGGTCAGGGAGGCATAACATCTTTTAGGAGTGAAGAAGAGCAGAATGTGTGGGTGGGAGGTGCATGAAACATAGAATGAAAGGAGGTAAAGCACCTGGAATTGATGGGATCATGACAGAAATGTTAAAAGCAGGGAGGAAGGGGGGGAGATATTGTGTTGGAGTGGTTGGTATTTTTGTTTAATAAATATATGAAAGAGGGGAAGGTACCTAGGGATTGGCAGAGAGCGTGTATGGTTCCTTTATATAAAGGGAAGGCCGACAAAAGAGATTGTAAAAATTATAGAGGATTAAGTTTACTGAGTATACCAGGAAAAGTGTACAGTACGGTTATTATTGAAAGAATTAGAGGTAAGACAAAGAGTAGGATTGCTGATGGGGAAGGAGGTTTTAGAGTGGGTAGGGGATGTGTAGATCAAGTGTTTACATTAAAGCATATATGAGAACAGTATTTAGATAAAGGTAGGGAAGTTTTCATTGCATTTATGGATTTAGAAAAGGCATATGACAGAGTGAATAGGGGAGCAATGTGACAAATATTTCAAGTGTACTCAATGCTGTAAAGAGTTTTTATGAGGATAGTGAGGCTCAGGTTAAGGTACGTAGGAGTGAGGGAGATTACTTCCCAGTAAAAGTAGGTCTTAGAAAGGGATGTGTAATGTCACCATGGTTGTTTAATATATTTATAGATGGGGTTGTGAAAGAAGTAAATTCTAGGATGTTGGGGAGAGGGGTGGGATTAAATTATGGGGAATCGAGTACAAAATGGGAGTTGACACAGTTACTTTTTGCTGATGATACTGTGCTTATGGGAGATTCTAAAGAAAAGTTGGAAAGGTTAGTGGACGAGTTTGGGAGTGTGTGTAAAGGTAGAAAGTTGAAAGTGAACATAGATAAGAGTGAGGTGATGAGGGTATCAAACGATTTAAAGAAAAATTGGATATCGCATTGGAGAGAGGGAGTATGGAAGAAGTGAATGTTTTCAAATATTTGGGAGTTGACGTGTCAGTATATGGGTTTATGAAAGATGAAGTTAATCATAGAATTGATGAAGGAAAAAAGGTGAGTGGTGCGTTGAGATATCTGTGGAGACAAAAAACATTATCCATGGAGGCAAAGAAGGGAATGTATGAAAGTATAGTGGTACCAACATTCTTATATGGTTGTGAAGCATGCGTTGTAAATGCTGCAACGAGAAGGTGGCTGAAGGCAGTGGATTTGTCCTGTCTAAGTGCAATGTGTGGTGTAAATATTACACGGAGAATTCGGAGTGTGGAAATTAGGAGAAGGTGTGGAGTTAATAAAAGCATTAGTCAGAGGGCTGAAGAGGGGTTGTTGAGGTGGTTTGGTCATTTAGAGAGAATGGATCAAAGTACAATGACTTGGAGAACTTATAAATCTATAGGGGTAGGAAGGCGGGGTAGGGGTCGTCCTTGAATAGGGTGGAGGGAGGGGGTAAAGGAGGTTTAGTGAGCGAGGTGCTTGGATTTCCAGCAAGTGTGCGTGAGCTTGTTAGGAATGAATGGAGATGAATGGTTTTTGGGACATGGCAGGCTGTTGGAGTGTGAGCAGTGTAATATTTAGTGAAGGGATTCAAGGAATCCGGTTATTTTTATATAGCTGGACTTGAGTACTGGAAATGGGAAGTACAATGCCTGCTCTTTAAAGGAGTGGTTTGGGATATTGGCAGTTTGGAGGGATATGTTGTACGTATATCTTTATATAGTGGATCCTCGGGTAACGACATTAATCCATTCCAGAGAGCTTGTCTTCAACCAATTTTTTCTTTACCAGAATTAGTTTTCCCCATAAGAAATAATGGAAATGCAATTAATCTGTTCCAGACACCCAAAAGTATTAAACAAAAAATTTTTTTTTTCATGAAATATACATTTCCCTAAATGGAAAACAATGAAACATGCAGAATAAACAATACTGAAATGACACTTACCTTACTGAAGGTGTATTGATGAGTGATGAGATGGGAGGAGGGCAGAGGATGGAGGAATTTACAATTGTTTGGAAGGGGAATCCCCTTCCATGAAGACTCAGGTAACAAATCCTTTTCTGGGGTTACCTCCCTTCTTTGTTTTTTAATGCCACTAGGACCTGCTTGAGAGTCACTGGACTCCTGTTGCACCAGAAATCTGTCCAGAGAGCTCTGTTTCTGGTATCTCTTTAAGATTTCCCTAAAATGGGACTCAACATTGTCATTGTAGATGTTCCCAGTACGACCTGCAACAACTGTGCCAGGGTGATGTTCATCCATAAATGTTTGCACATAAGAAAGCAGGAACATTGCAGCAGGCCTGTTGGCCCATACTAGGCAGGTCCTTCACAAACCATCCCATTAACAGAATCGTATTTGCCCAAGCCAATTTTCAATGCTTCCCAAGCAATAAGTTTTGATAATTCTGTTCACTCATGTGCAAGTCCCCATCAAATCAAATCATGTGTGTGGGGAAGTACCCTGTCTGATATGTGGGGAAGTACCTTGGCTGGTATGTGGTGAAGTACCCTGGCTGGTATGTGGGGAAGTTCCCTGACTGGTGTGTGGGAAGTACCCTGGCTGGTATGTGGGGAAGTACCCTGGCTGGTATATGGGGAAATACCCTGGCTCGTATGTGGGGAAGTTCCCTGGCTGGTGTGTGGGAAGTACCCTGGCTGGTATGTGGGGAAGTTCCCTGGCTGGTGTGTGGGAAGTACCCTTGCTGGTGTACGTAAGAAAGCAGAAACACTGCAGCAGACCTGTTGGCCCATACTACCACCCTCTACCATCATCACTACCACCATCACTACCACCCTGTACCCTACCACTTTTGTATCTTTCTTACAAACTTTTTCTTGAATTCTATAGTGTTTCTCACCCTCTTTACCACTGGGCTGGCAGTAGAAGCTTTCTTTGGGCCCATGGTGACTTATTTAGCAGTTACAAGCCATGGAATAATGGAATAGTATTACAAAATATATCGCACGTACATGTGGAATCATCCTCCCTGGCTTGTAAACAGCAGCACACTGGCTGTACATGGAGTGTCCGGGCCACTCACGCCATGATGACACGTTTGGGATGAATGTCCTTAACCGAGCCAATACGTATTTTGATGCGAAAACTTGTTGCTATCTAATTTTTTTGTTATCCGATGATGTTGTTACCCGAGGGTCCACTGTATATGCTTCTAAAATGTTGTATCTGGGCGCCTCTGCAAAGACAGTGATTATGTATGAGGTGAAAGTGTTGAATGATGAAGAAAGTATTTTCTTTTTGGGGATTTTCTTTCATTTTGGGTCACCCTGCCTAGGTGGGAGATGGCCGACTTGTTGAAAAAAAAAAAATAGTACTCATAATGCAATGTATTCTATTATCATTCGTAAGTGGAATACAGTAGGGCCCTGCTTTACTGTGTTTTGCTAATACGGACATTTCAAGTTATGACCAAAACTTGTTATACGGCTCCCCCACCTGACTTTCTAATGCAGTCACTGTGGCCCACCCATTTTGTTTACATTCTCTGTGAGCTCCGTGAGTACCATGTCTCTCCATTATGTCTGGAAACTTTCTAAAATTTCAAGTATTTTAAAGTTATTTCATGTTTTATATATACAGCCTCTCCTCACTTAACGACGGAGTACCATACCTCAGACCACGTTAAACGAATTCGTCGTTAAGTGAGGAGCATACTATAATGGTAGTGTGTTTGTGTCAGCCATCTTTGATATTGTTTTAATGTCACCTTTGCACCATTTATAACATTTCTGGTATATTTTTAAATGTTTGTACAGTAGTGTACTGTATTATGAAATAAACAGAATAGAGGAAATCAGCTCTGATATACATTATTTAGATATGAATGCTGGTCAGAGAGCCCTTCGTGAGTCCGAGGCATTGGTAAATGAGTACGTTGCTAAGTGAGGAGAGGCTGTACTCTGATAATTATACATATGTGTACCTTTACCTAAATAAGCTTACTATGCCAGCGTGCAGGTACACATTAAAATCACTAAGAGTGTCTTATTAATGTCTTGAGGATGCCATAATAATAATAATAATAATAATTATAATAATAATTATTCTCCGTCTTACTCTTAATTCTTTTAATAATAAAGTGTATGGTAGAGTTATTATTGAAAGAATTAAGAGTAAGACGGAGAATAGGATAGCAGATGAACAAAGAGGCTTTAGGAAAGGTAGGGGGTGTGTGGACCAGGTGTTTACAGTGAAACATATAAGTGAACAGTATTTAGATAAGGCTAAAGAGGTCTTTGTGGCATTTATGGATTTGGAAAAGGCGTATGACAGGGTGGATAGGGGGGCAATGTGGCAGATGTTGCAGGTGTATGGTATAGGAGGTAGGTTACTGAAAGCAGTGAAGAGTTTTTACAAGGATATTGAGGCTCAAGTTAGAGTATGTAGGAAAGAGGGAAATTATTTCCCAGTAAAAGTAGGCCTTAGACAAGGATGTGTGATGTCACCGTGGTTGTTTAATATATTTATAGATGGGGTTTGTAAGAGAAGTAAATGCGAGGGTCTTGGCAAGAGGCGTGGAGTTAAAAGATAAAGAATCACACAAAGTGGGAGTTGTCACAGTTGCTCTTTGCTGATGACACTGTGCTCTTGGAGATTCTGAAGAGAAGTTGCAGAGATTGGTCGATGAATTGTGGGTATGCAAAAGAAGAAAATTAAAAGTGAATACAGGAAAGAGTAAGGTTATGAGGATAACAAAAAGATTAGGTGATGAAAGATTTGATATCAGAATTGGAAGGAGAGAGTATGGAGGAGGTGAATGTATTCAGATATTTGGGAGTGGACGTGTCAGCAGATGGGTCTAATGAAAGATGAGGTGAATCATAGAATTGATGAGGGGAAAAGGGTGAGTGTGCACTTAGGAGTCTGTGGAGACAAAGAACTTTGTCCTTGGAGGCAAAGAGGGGAATGTATGAGAGTATAGTTTTACAACGCTCTCATATGGGTGTGACGCATGGGTGATGAATGTTGCAGCGAGGAGAAGGCTGGAGGCAGTGTGAGATGTCATGTCTGAGGGCAATGTGTGGTGTGAATATAATGCAGAGAATTCGTAGTTTGGAAGTTAGGAGGAGGTGCGGGATTACCAAAACTGTTGTCCAAAGGCTGAGGAAGGGTTGTTGAGGTGGTTCGGACATGTAGAGAGAATGGAGCGAAACAGAATGACTTCAAGAGTGTATCAGTCTGTAGTGGAAGGAAGGCGGGGTAGGGGTCAGCCTACGAAAGGTTGGAGGGAGGGGGTAAGGGAGGTCTTGTGTGCGAGGGGCTTGGACTTCCAGCAGGCATGCGTGAGCGTGTTTGATAGGAGTGAATGGAGACAAATGGTTTTTAATACTTGACGTGCTGTTGGAGTGTGAGCAAAGTAACATTTATGAAGGGGTTCAGGGAAACCGGCAGGCCAGATTCTACGGCTTATTTATCTATCACAATTCATTTAATATGACATTATAAACAATATTAATAACATAGAAACATGATATATACTCTAGAATGAATAAAATATGTCAATGTATGAGAGGAGTAAATGGTGTAAGTATTGTTGTTAGGTTTATAAGGGCCACTGAGAGAAGCCATACATGGTGGTGGAAGCACCAGCAGAACCCACCACCACTATCACGCTTAAACAATATATGTAATTTATAAATAAGAAATATTTACATTTTAATTTATAAATGAGTATGTTTATTCAGGTATACACAAATACAGTTACGTAGATAGATTATCATGCATAGCAGCATATGTGTAAAGTTCCTAGGATAACCCAAAAAAGTCAGAGTGACTTATATATTTCCATTGGGGTCCTTTTATATTTACACTTATATTTACTTTTGTACTTACACTTTTATATTTACACTTACCATGGAGGAGATGTTAGTTTAATTAGTTAATTTGATGGAGAAGATGCTGGCACAGATTTAGGGTGGTGGAAGATAACAGGGCAGCATATGTTCAGTGGCTCTACACACATTCATCAACATTGGAGAGTTACTTTCGTGTCATTTTTCTGTCACTTATTTGCTTAACGTACTTGCTACACTGTTAATTCTGCACTTTATCACTGGCTGGCACTATAGCCCTTATCGATACCTGCTGCAGAAGGCACATTCTTTCCTCTCTCTTCCTCCTCCACTTTGGTACTTTGCTACGAGTTTTTTTTTTTAATTTTATTGTGTTTCTTTCCTTTTAGGCCCATGTGGGCTTATTTAGCAGTTACAAGCACTAAAAAAATGGAATAATACTAAATACAGTAGGGCCCCACTTATACGGCGGGTTAGGTTCCAGGCTGTCGCCGGAAAGCAGACATCGCTGGAAGGCAGAACGCCATTTTTTCCATTTATAAATGCATGTAAATACCAGACAACAAGTTTACACTAAATTATATTAAGTTAGTAATAGAACTAGGCATTAAAAACACACAAAGTAAAATACATTCACAGTTAATTCATTACTTATCTTAAAGTATTTGTAATCTTAATATAGGGAGAGAGGTGAGTAGTACTTATTTGTTGGAAGTCAGGTGCAGGTAGCCCAGGTGTAGGTAGCCCTGGCTCCCCGTCTCATACTTAATATACGATATTTAAAACATCCCAGAGAGGTAAAATACACATACATTATTTACCTTAAAATATGTGTAGTCTTAATATAGGAAGAGAGGTGAGTAGTATTTATTTGTAGGAAGTCAGTGTAGGTAGCTGGTAGGTGTAGCCCGCCTGGGTTACACCTACCGGCTACCTACACTGTGGCCCATAGCCATATTATTAACATCGACATGCCTTGTTCACTGAATTTAATCATTTCTAACAATTACCTTTAGATGCCATCATAAACGAAGGTAGAAGTAATGAATAATTCATGCCAAAAATTGTAAACAAAAGCGGAGTGAGGGAGTGGCTGGGCCAACCGCAGATTCATACACGTTTTCTCTGATGGCTGAGCAGAGAAAACGTAATGTTGTCCCTCCACCCGGCTACCACACACGTCCACAAGTATTATCAGAGCACACATAAAATATGCAATAAATGCCAGACAACAAGTTTACACTAACTTATATTAGTTAGCAATGGAAATAGGCATTAAAAACACAATGAAAGGTAAGTTACACACAGAGTACACTTATTACTTACCTTAAAATATTAATATTAATGTGTGAGAGGTGAGTAGCAGGGTGTTTATTGAATAAAATCAGAATGGCACACCATCATCCTCTAACTTGGCACTTAAAGCAAGAGGCTTACGACTTCTCTTTTTATCACAGCTAAGCTTAGATGCCATCGTCAATGAGAGCCAACTAGTTAACAAAAGAGTAAACGAGAGAGAGAACGAGATACAGAGTTGAGACAATGTAAGAACACAAACTGAATAGGTATTGGACGATCACTTGGTCAGGCGAAATAAATGCGTATTAATATATGTCTACTTTTAGTTCATTCACGTCCGTTTGTAAGAGTTTGTAAAACATTTACCTCAATATTTTTTTATTATAATAATAATTACCTCACAATACAAATACTCTTACATTGTGTACAAGTTGTACAAGTTAGTTCAGAATAAACAAACAGCAACACACCATTTTTAGAGTGAATGAAGATAATAATATTAATAATAGTAATAATAATAATAATAATAATAATAATAATAATAATAATAATAATAATAATATGTATTATTATTAATATTAATAATAATATTATTATTATTATAATAATAAAAAGCACTAAACCCACAAGGGTCATGAATTGCTATATATAGAGTGAAGACATACAAAAAGAATATTTTTCTACAGTTACCCCCCAGTGTTTGACTAGAGAAAACGTAATTCTTCCGACACCACACACACATCCGCTTTGTAAACAAATCTCATATTTACATCAATTTTTATTCTGTGAGTGTATGTATCATGTTTATATGCTATGTAATGGGTTTCATATATAATTTTGAGTAAAATATCATAGATGGATTAATGAAAATGCCTATATTGATGTAAAATAAGGCATTTAGTGTGCCCAAGAGTGATTATTATTACGTAGTATTGGCGTCATGAGTAGAGAGAGACTTAGCGATTTTAATGTGTACCTGCACACCAGCACAGTGTGTAAGTATATTTAGGTACAGGTACACTTAAGCATAATTATCAGAGTACATATAAAATATGCAGTAACTTTAAAACACTTGAAATTTTGGAAAGTTTCCTGATATAATAGATGCGGTCACAGAAAATGTAAACAAACCAGGTGGGGGGCGCCGTATTTGAAAGACCGCTTGCTGTATAGCAAATTTTGGTCATAATTTGACACCGCCGTGTTAGCGGAACGCCATAAGGTGAAACGCTGTAAAGCTGAGCCTAACTGTATATCTCTTGTATGCGTGGAATCATTCTCCCTAGCTTGTAAACAGTTGCACACTGGCTGTACACGGAGTCATGGAGTGGCCGGGCCCGCTCAGGCTGCGTGGGCACGTTCGGGACTAAAGCCCTTCGCCGAGTTACTTGGCGTTAGCTGAGCCAATATTTTTATGCCAAAGTGAGCCATTAGCCGATTTTGGCGCTAGCCAATGAAGCCTTTACCCGAGGCTCCACTGTATTATTATTATAATTATATATTTTTATTGTACTATTATGTATTATTATACTATTATATATTATTTTATTATTATATTATTATATTATTGTTTTATTATTATATACAGTGGACCCTCAACCAACGGCGGCATCGACTAATGCCAAAATTGACTAACAGCACTCTTTGAAGTCAAAAAATTGGCTCTACCAATGGCGAAAAACTCTTCTAAAGTTTTTCATCCCAAACATGTTCATGCGGCCGGAGCACGGCCTGAGCAGGCCCAGCCACTCCAAGACTCCATGTACAGCCAGTATGCCAGTGTTTACAAGCCGTTTCAGTTGATCCTACGTGTACCTGTGATATATTTTGTATTATTCCAGTGTTTTTAGTGCTTGTAACCGCTAAATAAGCCACCCTGTGCCCTAAGAAAAGTTCTAGTGCCAAACCTTTGGTAAAAAGGGTTAGAATTACAATGGAAATCAAGAAAGAGATCATGAAAAATATGAAAGTGGAGTGCATGTGTCCGAGTTGGGAATGCTATATAACAAACCCCATTCAACCTTCACTACTATCTTGGCGAACAGAATGGCAGTCAAGGAAGCTGTTGTTGTGACAGGTGCAAGTATGTTTTCAAAACGGAGATCGCAAATAATTGAAGAGGTAGAGACTGTTGTTGGTGTGGATAAATGAAAAACAATTATCAGGAGATAGTGTTTCTCAGTCAGTATAATGTGAAAAGGCAAGGCAGTTGCATGATCATCTTATTAAGAAAATGCCTTCAAATAGTGATGATATTGATGAATTTAAGGCCAGCAAAGGCTGGTTTGAGAGATTTAAGAATCGTAGTGGCATACACAGTGTGATAAGGCATGGTGAGGCTGCCAGTTCAGACAAAAAGCATCTGAAAAATATGTGAAGGACTTCAAGGAATACATAGAGACGTTGAGTAAATTTAGAATTTTGAATATTGGTGGAGTATGCTGCCTGGAGTGGGAATTTGTTATCATTCTGACTGCAGCCTTTTGTTGGGTAATTAATGGTGTGAAATGGTTTATTGTTGTTGAGCCCCATGCACAAATTCCATAGGTGAATTAGGGGTAAATGAGTGAGTGATATAGGGCCAGGAGGGCTGACTGTGGAACATAGTACCGTATCTTCGATAGTATTCCTACAGTCTTGGAAATTTTCTTGGAAATTTGTTGTACATGTGTTTGAAATTTGAGCCTATTTTCAAGGTGGATTCCTAAGAATTTTCCCTCTGTGAGTTTTGTGGTAGGTGATCCGTTTATCATTATGTTAGGGACATCTACTAGTACACATATCACCTGTCTAGACTTAAGTAGTCTATTAATATTAGGTTAAGTCTGCCTGAAATGCCTTGGCATGATATTGACTTTCTTTGCTCCAATTATATATTATGATATGTAAACACATATTGAACCTCGCTCGAGGTGAAGTTCGCATCCTGAAATTTCATTCATATCCAGAAGCAAAAAATCGACTGAACGACGGTTCGTATCCTGATAAATTTGCACGGTGGGGGTGTTCGTAAGCCAAGGTTCCACTGTATATGTTAGTGTAAACTTGTTATCTGGCATTTATATGCATTTTTAAGTGGAAAAAATGGTGTTCTGCTTTCCGGTGATGTCCACTTTCCTGTGGTAGCCCGGAACCTAACCTGCCGTATAAGTGGGGACCTACTGTATTATAATTTTCTGATACATTATTGTCCTATCTGAATTCTTATTATTATTATAATACAGGCTTTACAGTGCTTTTCTTTATGGTGTTTCGCTGATGCATCAGTTTTCGTTGATACCCATTTTTCATTTATTCGTCACCTGTTTTGTTATTCTAGCAGTTCTTTGGCATGAAACGTTCAGCAGCTGGGCATCTATGCGCCATTTTCTTCAGTGTGTTTTACAGTCACCGTGTGCTCTGCGTATCTCTGGGTTCTGTCTGGAAACTTTCTGAAGTTTCAAACATTTTAATTTTTTACAGGTGGGCCTCCTTTATAGAGCTTTGCTTCAGATGTTTCGCTAGTGCATCGGTTTTCAACTATACCCATTCTTCATTTATTCAAACTTCCTACAATAAATATATTCACCACTTACTATATGCTAAGAATGAAAATATTTTAAGGTAAGTAATAAGTGCACTGTATATACAGTTTTTAGGCCAAGCTCTATTGCTCATTTATCATGTTTTCATGTTAAAGATTAAGACACTTATGCAACATATGGGAATCTTTATTGAGGAAATGTTTCACCACACAGTGGCTTCATCAATCCAACACAAAGGAGAATGGTGTAAGGAGAGTAGGAGTTTGAGGTAATCAGTCCCTCAGCCTGGAATCAGTGAAGCCACTGTGTGGCAAAACAAAAAAATTTCTTCAATAAAGATTCCCATATGTTGCATTAGTGTCTTCATCTTCAACTTCTCGGTTTTCAAAAACCATTTATCACATCATGTTTTCAGGTTTTTATGTGCATTTGAAAATGAAAAAGGCTGTTTCACTTCACAGCAATTTTTGCTTTACAGCAGTGACCTGGAACTTCACCTGCTGTACTGTGTAACCTGCTGTATTGTCTAACCTGCTGGAACCTAACCTGCTGTACTGTGTAACCTGTTGTATTGTCTAACCTGCTGGAACCCAACCTGCTGTACTGTGTAACCTGTTGTATTGTCTAACCTGCTGGAACCCAACCTGCTGTACTGTGTAACCTGCTGTATTGTCTAACCTGCTGGAACCTAACCTACTGTACTGTGTAACCTGTTGTATTGTCTAACCTGCTGGACCCTAACATGCTGTACTGTGTAACCTGCTGTATTGTCTAACCTGCTGGAACCTAACCTGCTGTACTGTGTAACCTGTTGTATTGTCTAACCTGCTGGACCCTTACCTGCTGTATTGTGTAACTTTAGTTATCATTGTCAAAATTTACTATTATACACAACAAAAATGGATAGGGGCTGCATTTTTGCGATCTGGAAGAACATTGCAATTTACTGTACATAAAATGTGATAATTTTAATTTGTTGTTACAGAAATCCAAGAAAAATGTTAGGGAGTATGTTCCAGTGGTGAGGTCTGGTTCCTATGCCCTGTTGCTTGCTCTCTACCATGCATCAGAGAAGGAAGATTCCCCAGGTAATTACTTGTTGCTTTTTGTTTGTTTGTGTGGCATCAGTGTGAGTTCTTATGTTTAGTTTTTCTGTTCATGTTTATTTTTTGATTAGATTTTGTTAGAGGACTACTATACTACCTAATTTAATGGTCTTGTTGTTACACTTGTGAAGGTTATATTATAATACCACCATATAGGTAAGAAGTATCATCCTCTCATAAGGTTATAATATAATACAGGAGGGCCCTGTGTATACAACATCTTCTTTTCATTGTTACATGTTTTTGTTGGCTTTCAATTGAGCCATTGTTCATTATATTCGGTGCATTTACTGTTTTTCTGCCATTATCACCATTTTTGTATGGCAGTTGTGTAAGGGAAGGGCGACTGGCTTCGTATTTTAAGGTAAGTATTGTATGTTCATACTATGTATTTATTTTACTTTTTTATTTGTTTTTTTATGGAGCACTTAATATATTACAGTGTTAACACATTATTAGGTGTTTTAGATACAGTAGGGCCCCACTTTATGGTGTTCCACCAATACAAATATTTCAAATTATGACCAAAACTCTCAATACGACTCCCCCCACCTGACTTTCTAATACGGTCACCATGGGCCAACTGGTTTGTTTACATTCTCTGTGAGCACTACTCCCCATTATGTCTGAAAACTCCAAAATTTCAAGTATTTTAAAGTTATTTCATATTTTATATATACTCTGATAATTATACTTATGTGTACCTGTACTTAAACTTACACACTGTGCTGGCATGCAGGTACATGTTAAAATCACTAAGAGGGTCTTATTAGCTTTAAAGATGCCATAATAATAATAATAATAATAATAATAATAATAATAATAATAATAATCAATCTGAGGCACATTAACCCTTTGACTGTTGCAATCCCAAATCCTGAAGTGTCTCTTGGTGTCGAAGAATTTAAAAAAAAAAAATGATTTTTTCCTATGAAAATGTTAAGGTTAATTTTCTAATTGTTTTAAGCCCCAAAACAAATTTTTGTGATCAGTACTTATGGAGATATGTATAGAGGAGTAAAGTTGGCAGAAAATGAGCCACGTATGGCAACAGCTGCGAATGCCACTCACCTGGTAAACTTTGGTTTACTTGCATTCCAAGGTTTCTTATTTTTTTCAATATTTTATTTTTTTCACATAACTTTACGTGGTCTGTGAGTCCAAAGTAAGGTGCAATGTACATATATACACTCGTAGGAAAATAGATCTAATAATTTCATCTATTAAAGCAAAAAAAGATATATACATAAATGTGTGTCTCACAAGAAAACGACGGAACCTCCTGTAAAGAGTGAGAAAATTAAAATGTGAGAATAATGATAAAATTCACCTGTGCTTTGTACATGATGGACAAATTCTAGTAAGAAAAATAAATGTAGGCTGTGTGTACTACATTACAAATGAAAATGAACTAGCAAACTTCCTTCATGATGCAAACATTACAGAGTCTGACTGATATTACTGACCAAATCCTTACTACGTTAGTGTATGTTATTATGTCATTATTGAACTAATCCCTGTACTATCACCTCCTAGCTAGTATTTACTCCCTCATTATTCCAGGTGTCCCACACAGTTCTTTGTGTGACCCAATTTGTGTTATCTTCCCTGATTCCCAATTCATAAATTATTATTTGTTAATAGGATACTTACTCTTTAATAATATCTGTATTACCTTTTTCTTTCCTACTTAAGCACTGTTAAAATTCTCTTATAATCATACCTAATTTTCCCTTTTCTCCCAAACTACAAATAACAAACTAGTGTATGTTCCTACTACACTACTGTGCAATACCTTGAACCATCCCTCACTTGCTAGTTTCAGCTACCTCAAATAATATTCCTATAGTGATATTAATTGCTCAAACTTTATGCTATAAGGCAAATCCTACTATCAGATTATTTTCATATCTTAGTGACTATATTGTGTGTGCAATTAGTGTATATTTCAATTACATTATTGTTCAAGGCCCAAAGCTATCTTTTGCTAGCTACTATCAACTACCTCATTTTATTTTTACTTTTTATAGTACAATAAATTGCTCAACTTATTATATATAACAAATCAGATCTTACTCCTAAATCAATATTATATAATAGTGACTATCTGTCAATTAAACTTTGTTTACCATTATTTAATTTAGTCCCTTATATATTTTCTCCTTTATTTTAGCTTTACATGTATTTTAGCTTTATATAACAACCTTAGTTCATATATTCACAATTGTTAAAACAATCAAGGTGCTATTCTCAGGTGCTGAAGTGTAATAAGTTCACTATTTTGCCATTATATTCCCTAGCTCATTTATTTGATTACCTTAGTTCATATATTCACAATTGTTAACCCGTTGGGGGTTGACAGGTCCTCTCAGAGACTTGTTCTCAGGGTCAGCCAAATTTCAAAAAAAAACAAAATTATTTTTCCTTATGAAAAGATAGAGAATCTTTTCCCGGTCATAATGACACCAAAAGCATGAAATTTGATGGAAAACTTACGGAATTATGCTCTCGCGAAGTTAGCGATCTCGATGATGTTTACGCATCGGCGATTTTGCCCACTTTGAGCCCTATTTTCGGCTAATTCCAATGTACTAGTCGACAAAAATCATAACTATTTCGCTAAAACTCCATTTTTTCTATCGAATGAGTACAAGAAACCACCCATTTACCGATTTCAACTATCCAATAAAGTGGTCAGAATTTAGCTATTTTGCCAATTTCACACAAATTTCAAAAGATGCCAATTTCTGAATAGGGTTCAGAATAAACAAGAAAGACATTCCTGGCACTAAAATAACAAGTTCTCTGTTCATTAGTCACATCCCCAGGCCCCTGTTATATTTCTTTGGCTTTCCACTTTGAATTTTTATTCTTTCAAAAAAAAATAGGATTTACTGTTACGCACACTACTGCATTAGTGTAGAAATGGTATAAATAATATCAGCGTACTTGTGAAAGAATATTAGACTCACCAGTTGATGTGTATTGGAGGCTTGGCATGATTTGTTTACTTTTGAACTTAGGTAAAAATCAAACATTTCTGCTACTTTGAGCTCAATTTCAAGGTACTTTTCATTGTAAAACCAGTCAAAATCATCTCAATTTCTGTAATATGTCTTCCATTCTATAAAATGAGACCAAGAAAACTAGAATACAACAATAAATACCATAA
Organism: Cherax quadricarinatus; assembly: GCF_026875155.1. Classification (NCBI taxonomy): domain Eukaryota; kingdom Metazoa; phylum Arthropoda; class Malacostraca; order Decapoda; family Parastacidae; genus Cherax; species Cherax quadricarinatus. The sequence goes on from NW_026465038.1 coordinate 27,991, forward strand.
GAAAATGCAGTGCAAAGTCGCTGTTTTATTAACCCTTTCAGGGTCTGTCCCGTAGATCTACGGCTTTACGTTCAGGGTCCAAACCGTAGATCTACGTCATGAGCTCAGCTCACTCTGATAAACTGTGAGTGGTAAATTTGGGCCTAGATATGAGAGAATACATCTATGTGGTATGTGTGCACCACATAAAACAAATCCTGCAGCACACTGTGTATAATGGGAGAAAAAAAACTGAGACCATGATTTTCGATTAAAACAGCGACTTTGCAGTGTTTTTTCGTATGTTTTTTATAGTTGTATTTGTGATTTCTTGGTCTCATTTGATAGAATGGAAGACATATTACAGAAATAGAGATAATTTTGATTGGTGTTAGCACTGGAAATGGCTTGAAACTGAGCTCAAAGTGGCGGAAATGTTAAATTTTTGCCGATGTTCAAGAGTAAACAAACGACCTCACACGTCTAATACACGCCAGCTAGTGGGTCTAATATACATTCACAAATGTGGTGATGATATTTATACAATTATTACAATATTGCATAACAGTAAATCTTCTATTTTTTGGTGTGAATAAAAATTCATTATGTGAATAAAAAATCAAAATGGAATTTATTGTAAAGCCTCAAACGTAACTAATGAACAGAGTTAATGTTAGTTTAGTGCCAGGAATACCTACATTGTTTATTCTGGACCCTATTTGAAATTGGAATATTTTGAACTTTGTGTTAAAATTGGCCAAATTACCAATTTCCGGTCACTTTATTTTGTAGTTGAAACAGTTGACTTGGCGATTTCTTGTGCTCAATCGATAGAATAGAAGTAATACTAGTGAAATAGCTAAGAATTTGGTCGACTGGAATAATGTAATTGGCCTAAAATGGGAGTCAAAGTCGGCAAAATCGCCGATTCGTAAATATCGCTGACACATCAAAATTCACGAGAGCATAATTTCGTCAGTTTTCCATCAAATTTCGTACTTTTTGTTTTGTTACATTCACAAAAAGATTCTCTACCATTTCATAAGAAAAAATAACAATTTTTTTTTTTTGAAAATTCTTGGACACTGGGGCACCACTTCAGATTTTGGCCTTGGACCCTGAAAGGGTTAATCCAAAAACACGGTCAAAGTTTTTTTTTGTCCTCATTACGCACTGTGTGCTGCAGGATTTTTTTTATACTGCACACACTGACCACATAGACCCATTCTTACATATGTAGGCCTACCAGCTTTCTCTCACTAGACTTGAGGGCACTAGAATTTAGGCGTACTAGTACATCAAAAACCCTGGGTCATAAGACGTACTAGTACGTCCGAAACCCCCAAAGGGTTAAAATAATCAAGGTGCTATTCTCAGGTGCTAAAGTGTAATAAGTTCACCATTTTGCCATTATATTCCCTAGCTTATTTATTTGATTACCACTTTATTTGTTCACAAATTTTTTTTAGTCCCTTTTATATTGTCTTCTTTATTTTAGCTTTAAAGAACTACCTTAGCTCAAATTTTTACATTTGTTAAAATAATTCAGGTGCTATTTTATAGCTTTAGAATATTTACTTTGTCTTATACTTAATTCTAACTATAGATTCACTTTAAATCTTATGATAACAAGCATTGATCCTGATACCAACCTCTTATTGAATGATTTAAATAAATCAAACAGTAACTGTAATTACTACACAGCAGAACAATCAAAGGCACTTCTCAGAGCCAACAACAACATAACTGCCTTTAATTACAATATCAGATCTTTAACCCTTTGAGGGTCGACAGGTCCTCTCAGGGTCGGCCAAATTTAAAAAAAAAAAAAAATTCTTATGAAAAAATAGTTTTTTTTTTCTAAATATTATAGGCTAAACAAAAATTTTTTACCATCAATACTTACCAAGATATGGAGGCGTGAAGTTGATGAAAAAGGGGGACAATGTGGTAACATCGCCGACTGCCGTCTCCCGGTATTCTTTTATTTACTTTCTTATGTACTAATTTCTATTATTTTTTAATTTTTCTTTTTCCAACTAACTTTTATGGCCTGTGAGACCAATATGATCAGTATTTTGTAAGTTTTTTCTTTTTCAATACTACACAATAAGGGCATAAATACTGTTGTCATTGTTTTGTTTATAAAAAATATTTACACAAACGATATGAAATGTTGTTTATTACTATTTTTCTATATTTTATATACACATGTACAGTCACAGGGAATGTTTCTAGAAGTTCTGCAGCCTGTGGAAGTCTTTGAAACATGGTGTCATGCACAATGGTGTTTTACACTCCTCACACATAAAACGAGTGTCTCTGCGTTGTTGTGTGCGTTTTTTTGTATGTGCACAGACGTAACACCTCTTCTGAGCCTTTTTCTTGAAAGCAGGAGCAGGCATTTTCACCAGGAAGTGATCACCATGCTTCAGACGAGAAGGTAGTTGTTGATAATTTGGTGGGCGGTCTATTGCAGGTGTTGTTCCTTGGTACTTGAATACTATTTGTCTGATGACAGACAAACAGAATTTGCCGTATGGTGGTTTGTTTCTGGTCCTCATCTTATACATATTATAAGCATTCAGCATGGAAATGTCCAGAAGATGGAAAAAGAGTTTTATGTACCACTTATAACTCTTGTGAACACAATCAGCAAACCCAATCTGCATGTCACATTTGTCCACTGAACGCATATTGAAGGTGTAATCAATCACAGCTGCAGGTTTTAAAATGGGTTCATTGCTCTCTCTATGCTGCCTGCCAGTGTCTGCCATTTCATTAGGGTGAACTGATGACAACAGTGTGACATCTCGTTTGTCATGCCACCGAAATGCCATGATGTCATTGGCAGCAAACGCCTGCACTTCACCTCTACGAGTGCCAGCGTCAAACCTGGGCATATGTTTCCGATTTACACGCACTGTGCCACACACATCTGTCATGTTCACTCGCAAAAAATCACTGAGTGAAGGGCTTGTGTACCAGTTATCAGTATATAATATATACCCCTTACCAAGGTATGAGTCTATCATTGTTCTAACCACATCACCAGAGATGCCCAATAACTTCCCGGTATTTTGCAATGTATAACTTCCAGTGTAGACAATAATATCCAATACCAGACCACTATAACAATCACAAAGCACAAACAACTTTATACCAAAGCGTTTCCTCTTGCTTGGTATGTACTGCTTGAAAGAGAGTCTTCCTTTGAACAGAATCAAAGACTCATCAATTACAAGCTTCCTGAAGGGATAAAGATACATATTGAATTTCTCTTTCAGATACACAAACACATGCCTAATCTTATATAACCTGTCGTTTCTGTCAGGCCTGGTTTTGTCTGAGAAGTGAAGCTTATGTAACATTAGCACAAGTCGATTCACTGGGATTATATCACTGAAACCTGGGGTTGCAATCAGGCGGTCTGTTGACCAGTATGATTTCACTTTGTGCTTATACACATGTGGCATAAGCATTATTGTGGCAAAGAAAAGATACATCTCAGCCACAGTTGCCTCCTTCCACTGATGTAGGTGTGCTTTTGGTGAAAGTATTGTGTTTGCCATGGTGTACTCGTAGTATGTGTTGCTTTCCATTACAATGCTTTCGATCAGGGGTTCGTCAAAGAATAACTCGAAACATTCCAGTTCAGTGGCATTGTTCCGAAGTGTACAAGATGGCCGTATTCCACTATGGCTGTCATCAAACTGGTGGGCATTTGGAACAAAATTAACAGCTTCCTCCCAATCCCAAGTGTGGTCTGCTGGTGGGTACTTGACAATGACAGGTGGTTGTGGTTGTGGAGGTTGTGGTTGTGGAGGTTGTAGTTGCGGAGGTTGTGGCTGTGGAGGTTGTGGTTGTGGAGGCTGGTGTGGTGGGTGGGTGGGTGGGGGATGGTGGCCTTTGTTGTAGATCAGCTGAGGCAGCGGCATGGGTGGCAACGTGGCTGGCAGCATGGCCCACTGCTGGTGCCTCACGGCCGTCACCACCACTACCACCACCATGCACATTTTCCATCCCAATTGCAACACTATCATCGTCATTTTCACTGTCTGTTCCTGTTGTACAGCCATGGGATGTACTCCGAGATGTACTCCTTCCCCTTGGAATAGCATATGGCACACTACCAGAGCGCATATATTGTCGTATATACTGATGCTTCACTGGGGAATATTGCACTTCACTATCACTACTGGAACTAGTTTGAAGAGCTTGTAGTTCATATTCACTATCACTGTCATCACAAATGCTCACATCTGAGTCTGGGATTTGGGAAAATAGGAGTTTCCTCTTCGATTCTGGTACAACTGAACGTGAACAAGACGGCGCAGCACCAGAGGTGGAAGTCTGAGGGTCGTCTGGGTTTTCCTCACTATTACCGATATTATGGTCACTAGTTTTGGTCAAAACCTCACCAAAACCTTGAAACTCATCTTCATTGGCACTTCCATCTGTATTAGAACTGTCACTGGGGAACAAAAGTGTCCCAATTCGCCGAGGAGTGAGGAACTTTTTACCGCGAGGCATGGTGGACATTGTGTACTAAGATGGTGTTCCCACAATGCACCACTGGGTCCCAGATTTTTTTTCTACCACTCACACCGACTACACAGACCCATTCTCTCACATCTAGGCCTACCAGCCTTTTCCCGCGAGATTTGATGGCGCTAGAATTTATGCGTACTAGTATGAACCCCTGAGCGTAAGCCATACTAGCACGTCCGAAACCCTCAAAGGGTTAAGCAAGCATTACGATGACCTCTTAGCATTACTAAATTCCCTGCATGCCTGTATATCCATCATTACTCTCACCGAAACCTGGCTAAAGCCTGATACTACTTATGTCTATGCCATTCCTGGTTACACAGCCATACACAACTGTAGGCCAGATCAACAAGGGGGTGGCACAGCTATATACTACTCAGACCAACTAGAATGTATCACTAATACTTGCACAAGGGATAAACATGGGGAATATATAATAGCTAAATTCAAATCCAAATACCTACAAAAACCTCTCACAGTGATAAACATCTACAGAGTACCACAGTCAAACTTTATCCGTTTTAGTGAAAACCTAGGAAGTTTCATAACTGATGCACGCATGAGCAAAGATCACTTACTACACTCAGGTGACTTCAGTATAAATCTCCTGCAAGACCAGGACCCACACGTTACTGAATTCACAAACACTATGAGTAACTGCATGTTGCTGCCAACAGTAACAAAACTTACAAGAGTTACAGAGACTAGTATTTCCCTACTAGACCACATCTGGACCAACACCATATCCCCTTTAAAATCAGGCATAATCACAGATAATACCACAGACCACTACCCTACCTTCCTCATAACAAATCTTGGCAAATTACCCCAAGTCACTACTAAAGTCATTTTCAGACTTCACAATGAGGCAGCCATTAATAACTTCACAGCAGCAGTGACAAACATTGACTGGCACACTGAGCTAGAAATCTATACAGATATTGACGAAAGTATTAATAATTTTCTAAAAAAGACCCAATACCTCTATAACAAGCACTGCTCTAAAAAAAACTAAACAGATGACAGCCAAGAGACTGAACAGTCTCTGGCTAACACCAAGCATCCTTAAATCCATAAATAGAAAGCACCTATTTGAAAAACAGTACAGAATGGGTCACATAACCAGAGACCAAACTAAACGTTACTCGTCAATCCTAACCAGCCTGATAAGAAGGGCTAAAAAATTGTATTATGAGAACAGATTATCCAACTTACGAGGTGATATAAAAAGACCTGGAAAACCCTATCAGAAATTCTAGGGATGAAAAAGATATCACGAAATAGCGAAATTGAATTAACAAATCCAGATGAACCCCAACTCCCACCAACTGAAACAACAAACAGACTCGATAATTTCTTCTCCATTTTAGGAAAAAACCTTGCCAATAAAATCCCAAGCTCAGATACCCCACCCAATGACTACCTCACTGGCAACTACCCGGACACACTGTTCCTAGCTCCGACTAATGCAACTGAAGTCTCCTTTATTATCAACACACTAAAAAACAAGACAGGAGATTTAAATGTCTTACCACCCTTTATATACAAAAAAGTGTCACAAGTGCTATCACCAATCATTGCAACACTCTTTAACAAATCCATTGAATCTTCTACCTTCCCTGCAGTTCTCAAAATAGCAAGGGTCACCTTGATCTATAAAGGAGGAGACCAAACAGACTTGAATAACTATAGGACAATATCCAACTTACACCTTCTCTTTAAAATGTTCGAAAAATTAATTCATAAGCAAATCTATTCCTACCTCATCTCCCACAACATACTCAACCCCTGTCAATTTGGGTTCAGGCCTAATAAAAATATGAATGATGCTATTATACACATGCTAGAACATATATACACAGTGGTCCCTCAATTATCGTCCATAATCCATTCCTGGAAGTGGGACTATTATCGAAATGGACGATTTACGAATCAATTTTCCCCATAAGAAATAATGTAAATTCAGTTAATCTGTTCCTGACACCCAGAAGTATTAAAATAAAAATTTTTTTTACATGAAATATAGATGTAGTACATAAACAATACAGTGGCACCTGATGAATTAAACATTAACAGAATAACACTTGTCTTTATTGGCGATTCTTCTTTGTGTATGGAAGCCTGGAGAAGGAGACAGATTGGATGATTTACTGTTTAGAAGGGGAATCCCCTTCCATCAACACCTCGGGTACCAATTGCTTTTCTGGGGTTACTTCTCTTCTCTGTTTCTTAATGCCACTAGGACCACCTTGAGAGTCACTGGAGTCCTGTCTCGCAAAAAAAGTGTCCAGAGAGCTCTGTTTCTGGCGTCTCTTTAAAACTTCCCTAAAATGGGCCAAGACTCTGTCACTCTACAAGTTGCCAATATGGCTTGCAACATCCTTCTCTGGGTAATGTTTCTCTATAAATCTTTCCATCCTACCCCACACTTCAAAAACCTCCTTAATTTCTGAAGAAGGCACCTTCCTCCATCTCTCTTCCTCCTCCTCTGCAGCAAGATTCTGAGCTGCGATCTGTTGCTCTTCCTGCTGAATCTCTTGCAGCTCCTCAGTGGTTAGCTCTTCGTTGTGGTCCTCCACCAACTCTTCCACATCCTCCAAACTCGCATCCAACCCCATGGAACTCCCCAGTGTGACAATAGAGTTTACAACTGACATAGGCTCATCAGGGTCTGCCTCAAACCCTTCAAAATCCCTCTTGTGGACACAATCTGGCCACAATTTTCTCCAAGCAGAGTTCAAAGTCCTGGTAGTCACTCCCTCCCAAGCCTTACCTATAAGGCTTACGCAATGGAGAATACTGAAGTGTTCTTTCCAAAAATCTCGTAGGTTCAAGTGAGTGTCTGAGGTCACATTCAAGCACCTTTCAAACATTGCTTTGGTGTAGAGTTTGAAATGACTTGCTGGTCCATGAGCTGGAGGAGAGGAGTGGTATTCGGGGGCAGGACTTTTACTGTGATGAACCCAAACTCCTTCAGAATTAGGTCATCCAAGTTTGGAGGATGAGCAGGTACATTGTCCATTACTAGGAGGCACTTGAGATCCAATTTCTTTTCCAAGAGGTAATTCTTCACACTAGGGCCAAAGACTTCATTGAACCACTTGACGAAAATGCCCCTTGTGACCCATGCCTTACTATTAGATCTCCAAAACACACACAATTTACTCTTCATAACATTGTTTTTCCTGAACACTCTGGGATTTTCAGAATGGTACACTAGTAATGGCTTCACTTTGAAATCCCCACTAGCATTAGCACAGAACATTAGCGTCAGCCTGTCTTTCATAGGCTTGTCTTTGCAGCACCTTTTCTTCCTGAGTAATGTAGGTCCTCTTTGGCATTTTCTTCCAAAAGAGGCCTGTTTCATCACAATTGAACACTTGTTCAGGTTTCAGTCCTTCACTGTTTATGTACTCCTTGAATTCATGCACATATTTTTCAGCCGCCTTGTGGTCCAAACTGGCAGCCTCACCATGCCTTACCACACTGTGTATGCCAGTACGCTTCTTAAATCTCTCAAACCAGCCTTTGCTGGCCTTAAATTCACTCACATCACCACTAGTTGCAGGCAATTTCTTTACCAAATCGTCATGCAACTGCCTAGCCTTTTCACAAATAAGCGACGTCATAAGACTATCTCCTGCTAATTGTTTCTCATTTATCCACACCAATAATAACTTCTCAACATCTTCGAGTACTGGTGATCTCATTTTTGTCAGCATATTTACCCCCTTTGCAACAACAGCATCCTTGATTTCCTTTTTCTTGTCTGTGATGGAAGATATGGTTGTATGGGATTTGTTATACATCCTGGCCAGTTTGCCCACACGTACACCACTATCATATTGTTCAATGATGGTTTTCTTAAATTCTATCGTATTTCTCACCTTCTTTACCAAAGGCTTGGCACTAGGAGCTTTCTTTGGAGCCATGGTAACTTATTTAGCACTTAAATAACTTGCAAGCCCTAAAATAAATGGAATATTATGAAATATTTCGCTGGAGCATGTGAGGGGACCGTTGCTCACTGGTAAACAATGGCACACTGGCTGGGAAGGGAAAGCCCAGGCGGCTCAGAGCGTAAGTACGCGTCCGGGACGACGGACTATTAGCGAGTTACCGGACCATTTGCGAGCCAATATTTAGATGAAAAAACAGGACTACAGTGGACCCCCGCATAACGATCACCTCCGAATGCGACCAATTATGTAAGTGTATTTATGTAAGTGCGTTTGTACGTGTATGTTTGGGGGTCTGAATTGGACTAATCTACTTCACAATATTCCTTATGGGAACAAATTCGGTCAGTACTGGCACCTGAACATACTTCTGGAGTGAAAAAATATCGTTAACCGGGGGTCCACTGTATTTCCGAAATGGACGACTTTCAGGCTGGACGATTATTGAGGGACCACTGTACACTGAAATAGAGAAAGAAGAAGTCCCACTGGTGATCTTCATTGACCTACATAAAGCTTTTGATACAGTTGACCATGACTTGCTCCACATAAAATTGTCGCACTATGGTATAAGAGGGGACTCCCTCAACTACCTAAAGTCATACCTCAGCTACAGAAGCCAATATGTGTACACAAATGGGGCAAACTCTTCTGCACAGCCAATTACAGTTGGTGTCCCACAGGGAAGTGTCCTAGGTCCTCTTCTCTTTCTCATATACATAAATGACCTACCAAATGCAATGCAACTACTCAAACCCACACTATTTGCAGATGACACTACATATGTCTTCTCTCACCCGAGCCCAGTCACGCTAGCCAATACTGCAAATACCGAATTACAGAAAATATCTACCTGGATGAGGACTAACAAACTCACTCTAAACATTGACAAAACTTACTTCATTCAGTTTGGTAACAGAGCTACAGATGCCCCTCTTAACATAATGATAAACAGATCACCTATCACGAAACTCACAGAGGGAAAATTCTTAGGAATCCACCTTGATAATAGACTCAAATTTCAAACACATATACAACAAATTTCCAAAAAAATTAACAAGACCGTAGGCATACTATCGAAGATACGGTACAATGTTTTACAGTCAGCCCTCCTGGCCCTATATCACTCACTTATCTAATCCTATCTCACCTATGGAGTTTGTGCATGGGGCTCAACAACAATAAACCATCTCAGACCACTAATTACCCAACAAAAGGCTGCGGTCAGAATGATAACAAATTCCCACTCCAGGCAGCACACTCCACCAATATTCAAAACTCTAAACCTACTCACCATACAAAACATCCATACTTATTACTGCACCTACTATATACATAGAACACTTAACTCTGATATAAACCCTCCCCTCAAACATCTCCTTACCAACCTCAACAGAACACATGACCATAACACAAGGCACAGATCACTCTTTGATGTTCCTCGTGTCCATCTCACACTATGCAAAAACTCAATGCACATAAAAGGCCCTAAAATCTGGAATTCATTACCTGTGAATATAAAAGAAGCACTGTTCATAAATTCAAGTCTCTTCTCAAAAATCACTTACTCACCCACAACTAAATAAATACTGAATAATTGTATCTCATAAATTGTATCTCATAAATGCTTCTCATTATTGTATCTCATAAATGCTTCTCATTATTGTATCTCATATATGTCTAACCTGTGACCCAATCAGATGTTGCAGGTGTATGGTGTAGGAGGTAGGTTACTGAAAGCTGTGAAGAGCTTTTACGAGGATAGTGAGGCTCAAGTTAGAGT
>NW_026465039.1:0-14129 GCF_026875155.1 Cherax quadricarinatus
GGAAGAGTTTGGGGAGGCAGTGAAGAACTAACCACTGATGATGCAGATCATCTTAACGCAAAGGGAAACCCGGGAAACGTTTCGGGGAGGGAGAAAAAAATTTGAAGAAGTTGCCTACTTCTAAGATAAAGGAAATGGGGGCAAAGGGGCTTGAAGCAAATTTTTTTTGATAAAAACACCCTGACACAGCTACTCAAGCCGGTTGGCAACCTGTACACTGACAATGTTTGAACCACTTTAGAAAGCCCACAAAGGAAACGAGAACGGGTACTAGGGGACAGGTTGTTGTGCACAAAATCCATACCGAAGCTGGTCCTAGGGCATTAAAAGAAAAGGAATAACCCCCAGAAAAAAACTTGCTCCCTCAAGTGCAATGGAAGGGGATTCCCCTTCTAAACCTAACATCCCCCCTCCTCCCATCCCATCAATCATCCCAATCTTCAATAAAGGTAATGTCAGTAATGTGCATGTAATCTTCAGTTTGTGGTATTAAAATTTTTTTTTCATTTTAAAATTTTTTTTTTCAATCTTTTGGGTTCTTGCACGGATTAATTGATTTCCATTATTTTTTATGGGGAAAATAACTTGACTAACATAATTTTTTGACAAACATCTCCCGGGAACAGATTAATATTGCGGGTTGAGAGTCCACTGTAAAAGGGAATAACAAAAAAAAGGCACAATACCGTGACTGGAACAAAAAACAAAAAACCCGCACATAAAGAGAGGAGCTTACGCGATGTTTTGGCCCGATTTGGGACCATTTACAAAGTCAGCAATTTTTATTTTCAAAATCAAAAATATTTAATGTTTGACCTCTGGGGATAGCCTAAAATCCCTTTTAACAAAAAAAATTTTTTAACAAAAAACAGAGGATATATTTTATACACTGTACAAGAACATCTACTGTAGACCCCCCGATTACGAGGTCATTTGGATTACGTAAATTTGGATTAATAAAAGTTTTTGCATCAAAAAATTGGCTCGGTTTAAAGAAAAAAACTCGGTAAAGTCATTCGTCCCAAACATGTCCGCGCAACCAAGCGGGCCCCGCCACACCGGTACAGCCCCGTGCGCCATTGTTTACAACCAGTGAGGACGTTCCCCCATACTGCGATACATTTTGTATATTCCATTTTTTTTTGTGCTTGTAATGACAGCTTCAGATTACAAGGAGAAATACCGCTCAAAATGAACCTGGAGTGAAGCAAAACGTACTCAAAACCGGTTTTCTTTTTTAGAGCAGCAACAGACATGTATAAGGCAAATATCCCAAATTTTGGGTTGTGAGTGACATGCGAAGACAAAACGACCTTGCGTGGTTCCCGCAACACTAGACAAATTTTACCTGTTTGTAATTTCTGCTTCGGAAGCACAAAAACAGCGAGGTTGGACATTTACATCAGGGTTTGTTGCAGAAGTGGACCTTTATAACTCACGACTGGAATCAAGAGGTGATAACAGTAATTGTTTTGGAATTTTAGAATTGTTTGACCATCTGCTACCCCGTGAAAAATAAATTTAAAAATCACAGAAGGTGAAACTGCAAAAATAAAGAGGATTGTAGTATTATAGTTTTCTTTGATTTTATCTTAATAGTTTTTGGCTTATACTTTTCCTTTTATATCCATGGGGAAGTGGAAAAAAATCTTTCCTCCTAAGCCAGGCTGGTAAAAGTCAACAAAAATCCCGGGGAAAAATGGGGCAGTAACCCTTTTCCCCTTAAAATTACTAAAAAGAATAAGAAGAAAAAATTTGTCAAAGGGGGAAAAATCAATTCGGGATTTTGTGAAAAAGATAAGAAAGAGATATTGGGATGTTATGAATGAAAAACGGATGTCCTGGTTTAAGTGAAAAAAAGCTGAAGGGGGGGGAAGTTTAAATGGGAGGAATAAAGGGGATTAGTCAGGGTTTAAAATAGATTAAGCTAAAAAAGGATACAAATAATTTTTGAAGGATAACTATGGCAGGAAAAGGGACTAAAAAAAAATTTAAAAAGGATTTTTGGGGAGTAAAATAAAGATTGGATGTAAAAAGGGGGTTTAAGAACGTGTTGCCCTGGAGAAGAGGAAGTGAAGGGGAGAGAGAGAGATTCTGGGAAATTTTGAGTGAATGCGTGGGATTTTTTGAATCAAGTGTAGAGTAAGGGGTTGGGGATTTCAATGCAAAGTGGGTAAAAATTTATGTGGGGATTAGTAGGAAATTTGGGTGCCAGGGTAAATGTAAAGGGTGGGAAAGAAATTTTGGTAATAAGTAATACAATTTTTGAAAAAAAAGGATAAATAAATAACAAAAAGATGTAGCACGTAATGAAAGTAGTTTTTAGAAATGTTTTGGGTGGATAAAGGTTTGAGGGGTAGGCTCCAGATTACTGTTTTTAGGGGGGCAACGATATACAATCATTATTTAGTTGTAGCTCAGTTAGAGAAGAGGAATGGGAAAAGATGAAGGGGGCAACAACAAGTAAGGGGGAGGGAAAGTTAAAAAAAAAGGAGGGGGAAAGTTCGGGCGAATATAAGCACTATTGGCAAAAGGTGGGCAGTGCAAAAAAGGGAGTGGGGGGGGTTGAAGAGGGTTGGAATATTTTTTAAAAATGCAGTTTTAAAGGGGAGGGTTTGGGTTTATAGGGGGGTGGGGGCAGGGAAAGAGGGGATTGGGGGAATGATGAAGTAAAGGGTGTGATAAAGGAAAAAGTACTTACAGGGGTTTTTAAAAAAAGCAGAAGTGTTATAAAAGAGCAGAAAAATGGAGAGTAAAAAAAAGGTGAAGAGAGTGTGAAGAGTGCAAAAGGAAGCAGATAAAAGAGGGGGAGAGGCACGTCAAAAATTTTAATGAAATAAGAAAAAAATTTGGGGTGGTTAAACAAGAAGAAAGGGAAAATATGGATTTTCCGTTAAAAACGAGTAGGGAGTTGAGATGGGGAAGGGGGGTATTTGGTAGAGGCGAGATATTTTAGGAATTTTAAATGGGAAGAAAGGGGGGAAAAACTGGCCGGGGGAATTTTTTTTAAAAAAAGGGAAAAAGGGGGAAGGGGGGGGTTAAAATTAAGGTAAACGGGAAAACCCCAAAGGGATCAGACAAAAGTTAAAAGCAGGGGGGGTAATGTTGGAGTTTGGTTTTTTTTAAAAAATGTAAAAAGGGGAAGGTACTGGGGTTGGCGGGGGAAACATTATAGTCCCTTTATTAAAAGGGAAAAGGGGGAAAAAAGGGTGGGGGGGGGGGGGATATATAAAATTTTTGGGGGGGGGGGGAATGTTTTTGGGGGGGAATTTTTTGGGGGGGGGAACAAAAATTAACAATTAATTTAATTAAAATTTTTTTTTCTTTATGGTTTAAAAATTATAATGGATTTCCCCCAATTTAAAATTTTTTTATTAAAAAACAAAATTAAATTTTAAATTTAAAACTTTATTTTTAGGAAAGGGGGGAAATTCCCTTTAAAAATTTGGGGGGGTGGAATCACCAAATATTTTATTGGGGGGGTTAAAGGGTTCGGGGATTTAAAAGGGGGGGTTAAATTATTAAAAAAAAAGGGGGTTTTCCAGTTCTTTTTCGGAAATTCATAGTCCCAAAAAATTTCGGTTGTGGATGGTTTAGTGGGTTTTGGGGTAATGTTTTGGGTAAGGGGTTTGGGGGATAAAGATTTTAAAAAAAAAAATTGTTTTTGGGGGAAAAAGGGAAATTTTCAAACAATCCCAAATTTTAAAGGGAACATAAAAAGGAAAAAAGGTTTTGGGGCTTGGGAAAAAATTATCCAAAAAACTTTTCAAGGAAAAAGGGGGTGTTGTTTTGCCCCCCCCCTATGGGGAAACTTTTAAATCAGCACAGGGGAAATTTTCCCCCCCCCCCAAAATTTTGAAAAAAATTTAAAAATTTTTAATTAAATTAAAATGGGGGTTAATAAAAAAAAATTTTTCCAAAAGGGGGGGGTTTATTTTATCTTTAAAAATGGTCCAAAAAAAGGGCAAAATTAAACTTTTAAAAAAAAATTCTCCTGAAAAAATTTTAAAATTTTGTACTTCTTCCCCAAGCGGCTCGTTTTTTTTAAAAAAATGGGGGGGGGGCCCTTTTATTTAACGGAAAAATTTAAAATTAAAACCTTTTTTTCTTACACCCGGTCCTTGGGAAAAACTCCTCACTTTTAAAATTTTTTTCACATTTTTGTACCCTTTAAAATTTTTTCACCCCCCCCCAAAAGATAAAAATTTTTTTTTTGATGATGAAAAAATTTCTTTTTTTATTTTCCTTTTTTTTCAAAGGTTAGTGGATGATTTGAGAATGTGTGTAAAGGTAGAAATTTGGGAAAGTGAACAAAAAAGGAGTAAGGTGATGAGGGAAATCAAAAGATTAGATAAAGAAAAATTGGATATCAAATTGGGAGGAGGAGAAAGGAAGAAGTGAATGTTTTCAGATACTTGGGATTGACGTGTCGGGCGGATGGATAATGAAGGTGAGGTTAATCATAGAATTGATGAAGGAAAAAAGGTTTGAGTGGGGGCGTTGGGGTATATGTGGAGCCCAAAAAACTTTATCTATGGAGGCAAAGAAGGGAATGTATGAAAGTATAGTAGTACCAACCCCTCTTAATGGATGTGAAGCTTGGGTGGTAAATGCAGCAGCGAGGAGACGGTTGGAGGCCGTGGAGATGTCCTGTCTAAGGGCAATGTGTGGTGTAAATATTATGCAGAAAATTCAGAGTGTGGAAATTAGGAGAAGGTGTGGAGTTAATAAAAGCATTAGTCAGGGCAGAAGAGGGTTGTTGAGGTGGTTTGATCATTTAGAGAGAATGGATCAAAGTAGAAATGACATGGAAAGCATATAAATCTATAGGGGAGGAAAGAGGGGTAGGGGTCGTCCTCGAAAGGGTTGGAAAGAGGGGGTAAAGGAGGTTTTGTGGGCGAGGGGCTTGACTTCCAGCAAGCGTGCATGAGCGTGTTAGATAGAGTGAATGGAGACGAATGATACTTGGGACCTGACGATCTGTTGGAGCGTGAGCAGGGTAATATTTAGTGAAGGGATTCAGGGAAACCGGTTATTTTCATATAGTCGGACTTGAGTCCTGGAAATGGGAAGTACAATGCCTGCACTTTAAAGGAGTGGTTTGGGATATTGGCAGTTTGCAGGGATATATTGTGTATCTTTATACGTATATGCTTGTAAACTGTTGTATTCTGAGCACCTCTGCAAAAGCAGTGATAATGTGTGAGTGTGGTGAAAGTGTTGAATGATGATGAAAGTATTTTCTTTTTGGGGATTTTCTTTCTTTTTTGGGTCACCCTGCCTCGGTGGGAGACGACCGACTTGTTGGAGAAAAAAAAAAAAAAAAAAAAAAAAAAAAAAAAAAAAAAAAAAAAAAAAAAAAAAACTGCTAAATAAGCTACCATGGGCCCAAAGAAAGCTACTAGTGCCAGTCCTGTGGTAAAGAAGATGAGAAATACTAATGAATTCAAGAAAGAGATCATCGCAAAATATGAAAGTGGAGTGAGTGTCTCCAAGCTGGCCAGGTTGTATAACCCCATACAACCATCGCTACTAACTTGGCCAACAAAAAAAGGCAATCAAGGAAGCTGTTGCTGCGAAAGGTGCAAATATGATTACAAAACAGAGATCTCAAATACTCGAAGAAGTGGAGAGACTGTTTTTGGGGTGTGGATCAACGAAAACAATTATCAGAGAATGTTTTGCGTCAATTAATGGAAAAGGCAAGGCAGTTGCATAATATCTTGTAAAGAAAATTCCGGGGAACAGTGCGATATTGATAATTTTAAGGGCCGAAAAGGCTGGTTTGAGAGATTTAAGAATCGAGGGGCATACACATGTGAAAAGGCATGGTGGGTTCCAGTTTTTAAAAAATCAGCGAAACATAGGCGGGAATTTAAGGGGTACACAGAGGCTAAACAAAAAAACCCCCAACAAGTGCTCAGTTGTGATGAAACAGGCCTTTTTTTGGAAGAAAATGCCAAACAGGACCTACATTACTCAGAGAAAAAGGCACCCCAGGACACAAGCTATGAAAGACGGCAAACCTCAGTTTTGTATAATGCTAGTGGGGATTGCGAGGTAAACCCTTTACCCCTAAAAATCAAAACCCGAGTGTTTTTCAAGAAAACATGTCAAAAAACAAAATTTGTGTGGGGGAGACAAACAGTAAGGCAGGGGTCACAAGGGACATATTCTATATTGGTTCCATACTTTTTTGGCCCAGTCCGAAAAAATACCTCCTGGAAAATAAATTGGAACCGAGTGCCCCGGTTTAACAATGCCCTGCTCACCCTCCAACTTTAAGAAACCAAAAGGTCGGGGTTTTGTTTTAAACAAAGTAAGTTTTTGCCCCCAAAAAAACCCCTTCCTCCTCCAGTTTTTTTTTAAATTTTTCAAATTTCAAAAAATGTGCCCAAAGTGTTTTCAAAAAATGCTTTGAAGTGACCCCAACAAAGAATTGACCCTAAAGAGTTCTGGGAAAAATCACTTCAATATCCTCAGTTGCATAAACCTTTTAGGAAGGTTGGGGGGGGAGGGGCTTGCAGGACTTTGAACTCGCTTGGAGAAAATTGTGGCCAAATTGGACAAAGGGAATTTTTAAAGGGGTTTGGGGGGTGACTCTGAGGGGCCTATCCAGTTGGGGGAACTATGTGGAATTTGGGGGAAATCCATGGGGGTTTTGGTTAGGGGGAGGTGTGGAAGAGTTTGGCGAGGACGATGATGAAGTAACCACTAAGAGCTGCAAGACTTGAGGTGCAACACCACAGACCACAGCTCAGGAATTTTCCCTTTGGTAAGAGGAAAGAGATGGAGGAAGTTTCCTTCTTCAAAAATTAAGGACATTTGTGCAAATGGATTAAATGCAAACCTTTATGGATGAACATCCCCCTGACACAGCTGTTGCGGCCTTTCTGGCAACATTACAATACATGTTGTGTCCCATTTTAGGGAAATCTTAAAGAAAACCCCAAAAAAACAGAGCTCTCTGGACAGATTTTTGGTGCAACAGGGTCCAGTGACTCAAGTTGTTCCTAGTGCCATTAACCCTTTCGGGGTCCATGCCATAGTTCTACAGCTTTATGTTAGGGTCCAAACCGTAGAACTATGCCAAAATTCTAGTGGCATCAAATTTAGCTCGAAAGGCTGGTAGCCTACATCTAAGAGAATGGGTCGCATGGTGTGTGTGCGCCATAAACAAAAATTCTTGGCATCTGCATGGCATTGTGGGAACGCCGCCTCAGTAAGTTTTGTTCACCATGCCTCGCAGCAAGGCAGCTCTCACTCCGAGGCAATTGGACTCTCCCCCTTCCCCAACTGATAGTTCTGACTCTGATGGAAGTGGAAAAGAGGAGGAATTCCTATGGTTTTGGTCGATCAGGACCGAAAGCAATGACCAGGATATTGAAAATAGTGCAGAAAATCCTGACGATCCTCAACCTTCTACATCTGGTGTGGGCACATCTCAGTCAAAATTTCAGTTGTACCTCGTCACAAAAAGAAAACTAATACTATTTTCACGTGGCCAGGCCTCAGACTTCAGTAATGAATAGTGAGTGGACTGATTTTACTGCTCTTGATGATCATTTGAGTAGTGATATGATGAATCATTTTCACCATGAAGCATCGGTATATACCTGCCAAAATGCGCTCGTAGTTTCCCCTATGCAGCCAAGGGGACGGAGTACATCCCATGGCCCACACAGCATAGACAGTAAAGTGAGGATGATGTGGCTACACTTGGCATGGATAGACCACAGGCATCAGTAGGTTTGTGGTATTGGTGGTGAAAGTGGTATTGGTGGTGGTGGTAGTGCCACGGCCATGCATGACTCGCCAGCCCAGGCTGGGACCCACCCGCTGACTCATCAGCTAAAGGACAAAGCGGAGCATCATCTACCACCACACCACAAACAACTACAACCACAACCAGCATATGATGTCCAGTACCACCAGCAAACCGCATCTGGGATTGGCAGCAAATTTCCCAAATTTTTTTTTCCCAATCCCCATCAGTGTGACGACTCTCAAAGTGGAATACTACCAACATGTTCCCTTGGAAACACTGCAAATGAACTGGAATTCTTTGAACTATTATTTGACCACCCTTGATGGAAATTATTGTCAGGGAAAGTAACAAGTATTTTGAGCACACAATGCAAATACGATCATATCACCACAGTCAAATCAAATCAAAGTTTATTCTCTATAAGGATTAAAATTTGCGGGTTTACAGATTTTGGTTATTATGTGGTTTACATGTAATAAAATACTAATTACAGGGGGGGCCACTACAAACTGAAACCGGTGGAAAGAGACAACTGTGGCTGAAATGTATTTGCTTTTTGCAACAATAATCTTATGCCTCATGTCTATAAGCATAATATAAAATCAAAACTGGTCCACAGATTGGCTAATTTGTACCCCGGCCTTCATAAAAATCATCCCAGTGAACGGGTTCATCTTACTGTTACGTATTTTTGCACTTCTCTGACAAAACTAGGCCTGACAGAAGTGACAGGTTATACAAGTTTAGAAAAGTTTTTATATATCTAAACAAAAGTTCAACATGTACTTTTATCCATTCAAGAATCTTGTAATTGACGAGTCCCCTGATTTTCTTCAAAGGTAGACTGTTGTTCAAGCAATATATACCGACAAGAGGAAACGCTTTGGATAAAACTGTTTGTACTCTGACTGTGACAGTGGCCTGGGGCCTGGTATTGGATACTGTTGTATACACGGAAGTAAAACACTGAAAGATAACGGGATGTTATTGGGTATCTCAGGTGACGTAATGAGAAACATGATGGCACCTTATCTTGGTAAGGGGCATACATTATACAGTGGACCCCCGACTTATGATGGCCTCAACCTATGATAAAACTGACTTACGATGCTTGTCAGCATAAAAATTTGACCCCGACCTACATTGAAAAACTTGACTTACATCATTTGTCCCGAACGTGGCCGTCTGGTCTGTCTGGCCTGAGCGCCTCAGCTGAGCTAGTGTGACACTGTTTACAAGCCAGGGCGGACGGTTGCATGCATACATTCGATAAATTTTGTATTATTTCAGTGTTTTTAGTGCTTGTAACTGCTAAATAAGCCACCATGGGCTTATCAAGAATACCAAGAAACAATTAACCCCAGAGGGTTAGCCACCCAGGATAACCCAAGAAAGTCAGTGTGTCATCGAGGACTAACTTATTTCCATTGGGGTCCTTAATTTTGTCCCCAGAGGGCGACTCCACACCAGTCGACTAACACCCAGATGAACAGGAAAAAATGCCTGGAACTAGTGCTCATATTGGTGAATTTAAGGCCAGCAAAGGTTGGTTTGAGAGATTTAACAATCGTAGTGGCATACACAGTGTAAATAAGGCATGTTCGGAAGAAAATGCCAAACAGACCTACATTACTCAGGGGGAAAAGGGCACTCCCACGACACAGTGTCTATCAGTCATTGCTGCATCTTCAATAAAGGTAAGTGTCATTTATTCTTCATTTAGTACACTAGTACAGGGCACAATATATATTGTGCATGTATCCTTTTTGTGTGTGGGAAAAATATATTTCATGTGGTAAAAAAATTTTTTCATAAAGGTAAGAGTCATTTATTCTTCATTTATCCCACTAGTACATGCACAATATATATTGGCATGTATCCTTTTTGTGTGCGGGAAAAAAATAATTTCATGTGGTAAAAAAAAAATTTTCATACTTTTTGGTGTCTTGAACGGATTAATTTGATTTCCATTATTTCTTATGGGGAAAATTAATTTCGACTTATGATAATTCGTTTTAAACGATGTCTCTCTGGAACGGATTAATATCGTACGTCAGGGTCCACTGTATACTGATAACGGGTACACAAGCCCTTTACTCAGTGATTTCCTGCGAGTGAACAGACAGACGTGTGGGGCACAGTGCATTTAATTGTAAACATATGCCCAGGTCAGCGCAGGCACTTATGCTGGTGAGGTGCAGGTGTTTACTGCCAATGACATCGTGGCATTACGGTGGCATGACAAACGGATGTCACATTGTTGACAACCATTCACCCTAACAAAATGAAAGACAGTGGGAAGGTTGATAGAGTGACTAATGAACGTATTCAAAAACCAGTAACAGTGATTGATTATACACAAAACATGTGTTTGGTTGACAAATGTGACATGCAGATTTGCTTTGTCGATTTTGTTTGTAAAGTTACAAGCGGTACTGAAACTTTCTTCAATCTCATGGACATTTCAATGCTCAAAGCATATAATATGTACCAAATAAAGACTGGCAACAGACCACCGTATGGGGAATTTTGTTTGTTGTCAGACAACTCCCAATGAAGTTACCAGGTAACAACACCTGCTATACAAAACTGTCCTCGAACTCCTCAGGAAATACCCAAGTGTTTGAGGAGGGAAGGTGATCACTTCTTTAAAACAGCTTCCTGCAACTAAGAAG
Organism: Cherax quadricarinatus; assembly: GCF_026875155.1. Lineage (NCBI taxonomy): Eukaryota > Metazoa > Arthropoda > Malacostraca > Decapoda > Parastacidae > Cherax > Cherax quadricarinatus. The sequence goes on from NW_026465039.1 coordinate 10,444, forward strand.
AAATTGGCTCAAAAGAGATGTGTTGTCTGTGCACAAACAAAACGACGGAACAAAGACCAAAGACACTCGTTTATGTTGAGGAATGTAAGGTACCTCTGTGCAAAACCTTGTTTCAAGGACTTCCAAAGACTGCAGCAGTTCTAGAAACATGTCCAGTGACTGTACATAACTAAATATAAAAAATAGAACATTAGTAATATATAACATTTGTCCATGTTTATTGTTGTAAATAATACTGATAAAAAATATTATAACTTTAGGCAGTTATTGTGTTCAATACAGTGAGTGTATATATATATACATTATATACAGTATTGGTCTCACAGGCCACAAATGTTACTAAAAAAGAAAAGAAAAAGCATAAAAAACGTAAAATAAAGAAATGCGATTATGCAGAAGTCGCTGATGTTGCTGCCACCCCGTCCATTTTGGGGCAACTTCATGCCTCTATATCTCGGTAAGTACTGATCAGAATTTTTTTTTTTTGTTTGTTTTTTTTACCTTCACAAATAATCTTGAATTTTGTAAGAAATTTTTTTTTTTTTTTTTTTTTTTCAAAATTTCTTGGACACGGGCACCCATTGAAATTTGGGCCCCTGGACCCTGAAAGGGTTAAAAAACAAAGAAGGGAAGTAACCCCTGAAAAGGACTTTTTACCTGAAGTCTTTATGGAAGGGGGTTCCCCTCCTAAGCAATTGTAAACTCCTCCATCCTCTCCCCTCCTTCTGTCTCATCACTCCCTCATTGTCTTCAATAGCGGGTCAGTTTTTTTTTATTTGTTTATTTATTTATTTATTCATTTATTCTGCATATCTCATTGTTTTATGTATAGGGAAATGTATATTTCATGTAAAAAAATATTTTTGTTTAATACTTTTGGGTGTCTTGAACGATTAATTGGATTTCCATTTATTTCTTATGGGGAAAATTAATTCAGATTTTGACAGATTGGTATAAGACACGCCTCTGGAATGGATTAAATGTCGTAATCCGAGGGGCCACTGTACTATACAGTGGGCCCCCGCATACCGTTGGGGATCACATAACGTTAAATTCCGCATACCGATACATTTTATTGCTAAATTTTTGCCTCGCATTTCCGCTAAAAAACCCGCTCAACGCTATTCGTCCAAGACGCTCCCAATGTGCGGCCTGAGCCAGCCTCACATGTTCCGCCGGTGGCATTGTTACAAGCCAGCCTCACATGTTCCGCCGGGGGCATTGTTTACAAGCCAAACCTCCGCGGGAACATCCAAGCATACAAACGGACCATTTCGTATTATTACAGCGTTTTTGGTGATTTTATCTGCAAAAAAAGTGACCATGGCCCCAAGAAAGCTTCTAGTGCCAACCCTGTGGTAAAAAGGGTGAGAAATACAGTGACCCCCGGTTAACGAACTTTTTTCATTCCAGTAGTATGTTCAGGTGCCAGTACTGACCGAATTTTTTCCCATAAGGAATATTGTGAAGTAGATTAGTCCATTTCAGACCCCCAAACATACACATTTCAAACGCACTTACATAAATACACTTACATAATTGGTCGCATTTGGAGGTGATCGTTAAGCGGGGGTCCACTGTATTATCGAAATATACTGTGGGACAATGGTCAACGCTGCTGCTGCTGCTGCAGCACCGTCTGCTGCTGCTGTAGCACCGTCTGCTGCTGCTGTAGCACTGTCAGCTGCTGCTGCTGCTGCTGCGGGAGCACCCGTCAGCTGCTGCTGCTGCTGTACCACCATCAGCTGCTGCTGCTGTACCACCGTCAGCTGCTGCTGCTGCTGTAGTACCGTCTGCTGCTGCTGTAGCACCGTCTGCTGCTGCTGTAGCACTGTCAGCTGCTGCTGCTGCTGCTGTACACTGTCAGCTGCTGCTGCTGCTGTACCACCGTCAGCTGCGCTGCTGCTGTACCACCACAGCTGCTGCTGCTGCTTTACCACCGTCAGCTGCTGCTGCTGCCTGTACACCGTTGTTGGTTGGCTTATTGAGAATCCCAATAAACAATTAACCCCAGAGGGTTATCCACCCGGGATAACCCAAAAAGTCATGTCATCGAAGACTAACTTATTTTCCATTGGGTCCTTAATCTTGTCTCCCAGGATGCAACCCACACCAGCCGACTAACACCCAGGTGAACAGGGAAAAATGCCTGAACTAGTGCTCATATTGGTGAATTTAAAACCCAAAGCAAAGGTTGGTTTGAGAGATTTAAGAATCGTAGGGGCATACACAGTGTGATAAGGCCTGTTTCTGGAAGAAAATGCCAAACGGGACCTACAGTACTCAGGAGGAAAAGGCACTCCCAGACACACGTCCCCATCAGTCATTGCTGCATTCTTCAAAAAAGGGTAAGTTCATTTTTTCTTCATTTAGTAGAGTAGTACAGCACAATATATATTGTGCATGTACTACTCTACTATTGTGCATGTATCTTTCTCTTTGTGTGTAGGAAAATGTATTTTTCATGTGGTAAAATTTTTTTTTTCATACTTTGGGTGTCTTGCACGGATTAATTTGATTTCCATTATTTCTTATGGGGAAAATTCATTCACATAACGATAATTTCGCATAACAATGAGCTCTCGGGAACGGATTAAATCGTTATGCGGGGGTCCACTGTATAGTCTAAGATACTGTACAACACACCATCTAGCCCTGAACTCTGCAACAGACTTATCTGGTCATGAACTTTGCAACAAAGGCCATGAATAACCATAAAGTACAAAAATGAACCAGAATCTAAACACAGAATCTAATATACCTACCATCCAACTTACAACCGAGTTTTGGTTCCGAGAAACCAGTCGTAAGTCGAATGGTCGTAAGTCAAACTTTACTACTGAATAACAACAAAACATTTTTGTAATGAAATTTATTTTGTTTTTTTTTGGGATTTCATGTTTTACTTTACTTTTTTTTGCTGTTAGTACTGTATTTTTAAACTGTAAGGTTTAGGATAAACACTGTGTACAGCACAAATAGTTGTTTATTTCCCAGAAATTTGGCATAAAAAAAAACGATCGTAAGTCGAGTGGGCGTAAATCGAGCAGGTCGTAAGTCGGATGGTAGGTGTACTTATGTAAACAGGACCATAGATGCAATCAGAAAATTATGAGTTTTTTAATTTAACAATCAACGAGTGTGAATCTAAAAATGCCGACACACTTAAATTGTCAAAAATAATGACCAGTTTTATTAACCCCATGACTGTCGAAACCCCAAATCCTGAGGCGTCTTCTGGTGTTGAAAAAAAAAAATTTCCTTATGAAACGATATAGAATCTTTCACCGTGTAATGACACCAAAAGAACAAAATTTTATGGAAAACTTATGGAATTATACTCTCGCAAGTTAGCGACCCCCAGCGATATTTACAATTGGCGATTTCGCCCACTTTTGAGCCCTATTTTCGGGTAATTTAATTGTTCCCGGGCAACCCCAAAATCATAGCTATTTCTTTAGAACTCCACTTGTTCTATCGATTGAGTACAAGAAACTGCCCATTTACCAATTTCAACTACCCAATAACATGGTCCCAAAAATTTTCAATTTGGCCAATTTCACTCAAATTAAAAAATATGTTAATTTCAAATAGGGTCCAGAATGAACAATGCAGACATCCCTGGCTCTAAAAAAAACATTTTCCCTTTGTTCATCATCACGTTTCCAGGCCCCTCTGATTTACTC
>NW_026465040.1:0-14423 GCF_026875155.1 Cherax quadricarinatus
GTTTCTCAGTCATAATTATGTGAAAAGGCAAGGCAGTTGCATGCGGATCTTGTTAAGAAAATGCCTGGAACTAGTGATGATGTTAGTGAATTTAAGGCCAGCAAAGGTTGGTTTGAGAGATTTAAGAATCGTAGTGGTATACACAGTGTGATAAGGCATGGTGAGGCTGCCAGTTATGACCAAAAAGTGCCTGAAAAATATGTGCAGGAATTCAAGGAGTACATAGACACTGAAAAATTAAAACCCCAAGAAGTGTTCAATTGTGATGAAACAGGCCTGTTTTGGAAGAAAATGCCAAACAGGACCTGTATTACACAGGAAGAAAAAGCACTGCCAGGACACAAGCCTATGAAAGACAGGCTAACTCTAATGTTTTGTAGTAATGTTAGTGGGGATTGCAAAGTGAAGCCTCTACCCGTGTATTACTCTGAAACTCCCAGAGTGTTCAAGAAAAACAGTGTCGTCAAGGCTAATTTGTGTGGGATGTAGAGGGCAAACAGTAAGGCATGGGTCATTAGGGACATTTTCCATGATTGGCTCTATTATGTGTTTGGCCCCACTGTGAAAAATTACCTCCTGGAAAAAAAAAAAGGAACCTCAAGTGCCTCCTGGTATTAGACAATGCTCCTGATCATCCTCCAGACTTGCCAGAGCGAATTGCGGGGGAGTTGAGTTTCATAAAAGTGAAGTTTTTGCCTCCTAATACCAATCCTCTCCTCCAGCCCATGGACCAGCAGGTCATTTCAAATTTCAAAAAACTGTACACCAAAGCAGTGTTTAAAAAGTGCTTTGAAGTGACCTCAGACACTGAATTGACCCTGAGAGAGTTTTGGAAAGATCACTTTAGTATCCTCAGTTGCATAAACCTTATAGGTAAGGCTTGGGAGGGAGTGGCTAACAGGACCTTGAACTCTGCTTGGAGGAAATTGTGGCCATAGTGTGTACAAGAGAGGGATTTTGAAGGGTTTGGGGCTAACCCTGAGGAGCCTATACCAGCTGTGGAATCTATTGTCACTGGGGAAGTCCATGGGGTTGGAGGTTAGTGGGGAGGATGTGGAAGAGTTGGTGGAGGACGACAATGCAGAACTAACCACTGATTAACTGCAAGAGCATCTGCAACAACAAGAGGCCACAACTGAGGAAATTGCTTCAGAGGAGGGGAGAGAGAGAGAGATGGAGGAAGTTGCCTTCTTCAACGTTTAAGGACATTTGTACAATGTGGTCAAAGGTGCAAGCCTTTATGGAAGAGCATCAACCTGACACAGCTTTTGCAATCTGTTTTGGTGACTTTTACAATGACGACGATGTGGCGCATTTTAGGAATATCTTAAAGGAACGCCAGATACAGAGCTCTATGGACAGATTTTTGGTGTAACAGAGGTCCATTGACTGTCAAGTTGTTCCCAGTGGCATTAAAAAAAGAAGGGAAGTAACCTCGGAAAAGGACTTGCTACCTGTCCTTATGGATGGGGATTCCCCTTCCAGACAATTGTAAACTCCTCCATCCTCTGCCCTCCTCCCATCTCATCACTCATCAATAAATCTTCAATAAAGGTAAGTGTCATTTATTCTTCATGTAGTATTTATTGTGCATGTATCATTGTTTTCTGTGTAGGAAAATATATATTTCATGTGAAAAAAAAAATCATACTTTTGGGTGTCTGGAATTCAAATTCAAAGTTTATTCTCTATAAAGATTACAATGTTGAATTTACAGAATTTGGTTGTTGTGTGGCTTACATGTAGTTAAAATAATGATTACAGAGTATACCACTAGAACGCCTAGCATGGCTAGGCATTTCGGGCAGACTTAGTTTAATTCTTTATTTTAAAATATTACAAATTATGAGGTAAGTTGGTATTATGGGTAAGTGACTAAATACAGTGGACCCCCGCATACCGATTTTAATCCGTGCAAGAGGGCTCATTGGTATGCGAAATAATCGGTATGCGAATGAATTTTCCCCATAAGAAATAATGGAAATCAAATTAATCCGTGCAGGACACCCAAAAGTATGAAAAAAAAATTTTACCACATGAAATATACATTTTCCTACACACAAAGAGAAGGATACATGCACAATAGTAGAGTAGTACATGCACAGTATACAGTGGACCCCCGCATACCGATTTTAATCCGTGCAAGAGGGGTAATTGTTATGCGAAATAATCGGTATGTGAATGAATTTTCCCCATAAGAAATAATGGAAATAAAATTAATCCGTGCAAGACACCCAAAAGTATGAAAAAAAAATTTTTTTTACCACATGAAATGTTAATTTTAGTACACACAAACTAAAAAAGGCATGCACAATTACATGACACTTACTTTTATTGAAGATCTGGTGATGTGATGGGATGGGAGGAGGGGAGAGAGAGTGTTAGTGTTTAGAAGGGGAATCCCCTTCCATTAAGACTTGAGGTGTCGAGTCCTTTTCTGGGGTTACTTCCCTTCTTCTTTTAATGCCACTAGGACCAGCTTCAGAGTCACTGGACTTCTTTCGCACAACATATCTGTCCATAGTGGCCTGTACCTCTCGTTCCTTTATGACTTCCCTAAAGTGTTTCACAACATTGTCAGTGTAATAATCACCAGCACGGCTTGCAATAGCTGTGTGAGGGCGATTTTCATCAAAAAAGGTTTGCACTTCAAGCCACTTTGCACACATTTCCTTAATCTTTGTAGTAGGCAACTTCTTCAATTTCTCTCTCCCCTCCTCTGAACCAGTTTTCTCAGGTCTGGCCTCTTGCTCTTGAAGTTGATCTATCAGCTCATCAGTGGTTAGTTCTTCATTGTCCTCCTCCACCAACTCTTCCACATCCTCCCCACTAATCTCCAACCCCAAGGACTTTCCCAATGCCATAATGGATTCCTCAACTGGCATAATCCTCTCAGGGTTAGCCTCAAACCCTTCAAAATCCCTTTTGTCTACACATTCTGGCCACAGTTTCTTCCAAGCAGAGTTCAAGGTCTTCTTAGTCACTCCCTCCCAAGCCTTACCTATAAGGTTTACACAATTGAGGATATTAAAGTGCTCTCTCCAAAACTCTCTTAGAGTCAGTTGAGTTTCTGAGGTCACTACAAAGCACCTTTCAAACAGAGCTTTTGTGTACAGTTTTTTGAAGTTTGCAATAACCTGCTGGTCCATGGGCTGCAGGAGAGGAGTGGTATTAGGAGGCAAAAACTTCACCTTAATGAAGCTCATGTCCCCATAAAGTCGCTCTGCCACGTCTGTAGGATGACCAGGGGCATTGTCTAACACCAGGAGGCACTTAAGTTCTAATTTCTTTTCAGTTAGGTAATCTTTCACATTGGGGGCAAATGCATGGTGTAACCAGTTATAGAAAAAGTCCCTAGTGACCCATGCCTTACTGTTTGCCCTCCACAGCACACACAAATTCTCCTGAGGACATTCTTTTGCCTGAACGCTCTGGGAGTTTCAGAGTGATACACTAATAAAGGCTTAACTTTGCAATCACCACTAGCATTGGAACACATCAACAAAGTAAGCCTGTCTTTCATAGGCTTATGTCCTGGGAGTGCCTTTTCCTCCTGAGTAATGTAGGTCCTGCTTGGCATTTTCTTCCAAAACAGGCCTGTTTCATCACAATTAAACACTTGTTCAGGTTTCAGTCCTTCAGTCTCTATGTACTCCTTGAATTCATGCACATATTTTTCAGCCGCTTTGTGGTCCGAACTGGCAGCCTCACCATGCCTTATCACACTATGTATGCCACTACGCTTCTTAAATCTCTCAAACCAACCTTTGCTGGCCTTAAATTCACTCACATCAGCACTAGTTGCAGGCATTTTTTTAATTAAATCCTGATGCAACTTCCTAGCCTTTTCGCTTATGATCGCTTGAGAGATGCTATCTCCTGCTAGCTGTTTTTCATTTATCCACACCAATAAGAGTCTCTCAACATCTTCCATCACTTGCGATCTTTGTTTCGAAAACACAGTTAAACCTTTGGCAAGAACAGCTTCCTTGATTGCCTTTCTGGTGCCCACAATAGTAGCGATGGTTGATTGGGGTTTCTTGTACAACCTGACCAGGTCGGCGATACGCACTCCACTTTCATACTTATCAATGATCTCTTTCTTCATTTCTATTGGAATTCTCACCCTTATTGGTGTAGGGTTGGCACTAGAAGCTTTCTTGGGGCCCATGGTCACTTATTTTCCAGAAACAGCACCGAAAACACTGTAATAATACGAAATATTCCGATTGTATGCTTGAATGTTACCGCGGAGGCTGGCTGGTAAACAATGGCATGGGCGGCACATGTGAGGCTGGCTGAGGGCGCACATTGGACGCGTCTCGGATGAAAATCGGTGAGCGGGTTTTTAAGCGGTATGCGAGGCAAAATTTTTGCGATTAAAGCAAGCGGTATGCGGATTAATCGCTATGTGGTGCCATCGGTATGCGGGGGTCCACTGTATATTGTGTATGTACTAGTCTACTAAATGAAGAATAAATGACACTTACCTTTATTGAAGATGCAGCAATGACTGATGAGACACTGTGTCCTGGGAGTGCCTTTTCCTCCTGAGTACTGTAGGTCCTGTTTGGCATTTTCTTTCAGAACAGGCCTTATCACACTGTGTATGTCACTACGATTCTTAAATCTCTCAAACCAACCTTTGCTGGCTTTAAATTCACCAATATGAGCACTAGTTCCAGGCATTTTTCCCTGTTCACCTGGGTGTTAGTCGACTGGTGTGGGTTGCATCCTGGGAGACAAGATTAAGGACCCCATGGAAATAAGTTAGACAGTCTTCGATGACACTGACTTTTTTGGGTTATCCTGGGTGGAAAATCCTCTGGGGTTAATTGTTTCTTGGTATATTCTCAATAAGCCACACCAACAACAGTGCTACAGCAGCAGCAGACGATGCTACAGCAGCAGCAGATGATGCTACAGCAGCAGCAGACGATGCTACAGCAGCAGCAGACGATGCTACAGCAGCAGCAGACGATGCTACAGCAGCAGCAGACGATGCTACAGCAGCAGCAGACGATGCTACAGCAGCAGCAGACGGTGCTACAGCAGCAGCAGACGATGCTACAGCAGCAGCAGCAGACGATGCTACAGCAGCAGCAGATGATGCTACAGCAGCAGCAGATGATGCTACAGCAGCAGCAGATGATGCTACAGCAGCAGTAGACGATGCTACAGCAGCAGCAGCAGCTGACAGTGCTGCAGCAGCAGCAGCAGCTGTACCACCAATAGTAGCGATGGTTGATTGGGGTTCATTATACAACCTGGCCAGCTCGGAGACACGCACTCCACTTTCATACTTATCAATGATCTTTTTCTTCATCTCTATAGTAATTCTCACCCTTATTGCTGTAGGGTTGGCACTAGAAGCTTTCTTGGGGCCCATGGTCACTTATTTTCCAGATAAAATCACCAAAAACACTGTAATAATACGAAATGTTACGATTGTATGCTTGGATGCTACCGCGGAGGCTGGCTGGTAAACATGCCCCCGGGCGGAACATGTGAGGCTGGCTAAGGCGCACATTGGATGCGTCTCGGACGAACCGGTGAGCGGGTTTTTGAGCGGTATGTGAGGCAAAATTTTCGCGATTAAAGTGAGCGGTATGTGGAATAAACGGTATGTGATGCCAACGGTATGCGGGGGTCCACTGTACTAGTTTGTGAGTTTAGCAATGTGAATGCTTTTGTTTTGGCACAGTACATAGTTTCAGTATTGGAGTATCATAGGATTCATTATTTTAAGATTGAGATTAATATTTCTGTTTATGGTCAAATGGGTGAGTGAGTGTAAGTGTGACTAATTGGATTTACATTATTTCTTATGGAGAAAATTAATTCAGCTAACGATAAATTCAGCTAAGGACAAGCTCTCTGGAATGGATTAAAATCGTTGGTTGATGGTCCACTGTATATTAGAGCATTTTATTAATAGTGCCATATTACCAGCATTTCTGGACAATTACTTGACTGTATCTACTGTAATTCATGATAGTAAACAACCCTTTACTAACATTAACCCTTTGAGGGTCGGTCACGTACAAGTGCGTCATTGCAGCCAGGTTCGGTCACGTACAAGTACGTCATTGCAGCCAGGTTCGGTCACGTACTTGTACACCTAAATTCTAGCACCTTCAAATCTGGTGGAAGAAAGATGGCAGGCCTACAGTATGAAAGAATGGGTCTGTGTGATCAGTGTGTGCAGCATAAAAACATCTTGAAGCACATTGTACATAATAATAAAAAAAAATCGACTGTGTTTTTGGTTTAAAACAGCGACTTTCTAGTGTATTTTTGTATGGTATTTATGGTTGTATTCTCGTTTCCTTGGTCTCGTTTGATAAAATGGAAGATATATTACAGAATTAGAGATGATTTTGATTGGTTTCACAATGACAAGTACCTTGAAATTGAGCTCAAATTAGCGAAAATGATCGATTTTTGCCGATGTTCAAGAGTAAACAAATCAAGCCATGCGTCCAATGCACGTCAACTGGTGAGTCTAATATTCTTTCACAAGTGTGCTGATATCATTTATATTGCTTTTACAATGATGCAGTAGTATACATAACAGAAAACATTCTATTTTCTGTGAGAATAAAAATTCAAAATGGAAAGCAAAAGTAATGTAAGAGGGGTCTAGAGACGTAACTAATGAACAGATAAAATGTTATTTTAGTGCCATGAATGTCTCTCTTGTTTATTCTGGACCCTGTTTTGAAATTGGCATCTTCGAAATTTCCCAAATTGCAAATTTCTGACCACTTTATTGGGTAGTTGAAATTGGTAAATGGGTGGATTCTTGTACTCAGTTGATAAAACAAATGGAGCTCTAGGGAAAGCTATGATTTTAGTCAACTGCAACATTGGAATTGGCCGAAAATAGGGCTCAAAGTGAGCAAAATTGCCCACTTTGAGTCTGCTAACTTCGCAAGAGCATAATTCCGTAAGTTTTTCATCAAATTTCATACTTTTGGTGTTATTATGATTGGAAAAAGATTCTCTATCATTTCACAAGAAAAAATAATTTTTTTTTCAAAAATTTTTCGACCCTGATAACGAGTTTGGAAGAGGGCCTCTCAACCCTCAAAGGGTTAACATAAGCTTGTAAATTCCATAGTTTATTACAGTGGACCCCCGGTTAACGATTTTAATCCGTGCAAGAGGGGTAATTGTTATGCGAAATAATCGTTATGTGAATGAATTTTCCCCATAAGAAATAATGGAAATAAAATTAATCCGTGCAAGACACCCAAAAGTATGAAAAAAAAATTTTTTTACCACATGAAATGTTAATTTTAATACACACAAACTGAAAAAGGCATGCACAATTACATGACACTTACTTTTATTGAAGATCTGGTGATGATTGATGGGATGGGAGGAGGGGAGAGAGAGTGTTAGTGTTTAGAAGGGAATCCCCTTCCATTAGGACTTGAGGTAGCAAGTCCTTTTCTGGGTTACTTCCCTTCTTCTTTTAATGCCACTAGGGCCAGCTTCAGAGTCACTGGACTTCTTTCGCACAAGATATCTGTCCATAGTGGCCTGTACCTCTCGTTCCTTTATGACTTGCTAAAGTGTTCCACAACATTGTCAGTGTAATAATCACCAGCACGGCTTGCAATAGCTGTGTGAGGGTGATTTTCATCCATGAAGGTTTGCACTTCAAGCCACTTTGCACAGATTTCCTTTATCTTTGTAGTAGGCAACTTCTTCAATTTCTCTCTCCCCTCCTCTGAACCAGTTTCCCCAGGTCTGGCCTCTTGCTCTTGAAGTTGATCTATCAGCTCATCAGTGGTTAGTTCTTCATTGTCCTCCTCCACCACTCTTCACATCCTCCCCACTAACCTCCAACCCCAAGGACTTTCCCAATCCACAATGGATTCCTCAACTGGAATAATCCTCTCAGGGTTAGCCTCAAACCCTTCAAAATCCCTTTTGTCTACACATTCTGGCCACAGTTTCTTCCAAGCAGAGTTCAAGGTCTTCGTAGTCACTCCCTCCCAAGCCTTACCTATAAGTTTACACAATTGAGGATATTAAAGTGCTCTCTCCAAAACTCTCTTAGTCAGTTGAGTTTCTGAGGTCACTACAAAGCACCTTTCAAACAGAGCTTTTGTGTACAGTTTTTTGAAGTTTGCAATAACCTGCTGGTCCATGGGCTGCAGGAGAGGAGTGGTATTAGGAGGCAAAAACTTCACCTTAATGAAGCTCATGTCCCCATAAAGTCGCTCTGCCATGTCTGTAGGATGACCAGGGGCATTGTCTAACACCAGGAGGCACTTAAGGTCTAATTTCTTTTCAGTTAGGTAATCTTTCACATTGGGGGCAAATGCATGGTGTAACCAGTTATAGAAAAAGTCCCTAGTGACCCATGCCTTACTGTTTGCCCTCCACAGCACACACAAATTATCCTTGAGGACATTCTTTTGCCTGAACGCTCTGGGAGTTTCAGAGTGATACACTAATAAAGGCTTAACTTTGCAATCACCACTAGCATTGGCACACATCAACAAAGTAAGCCTGTCTTTCATAGGCTTATGTCCTGGGAGTGCCTTTTCCTCCTGAGTAATGTAGGTCCTGCTTGGCATTTTCTTCCAGAACAGGCCTGTTTCATCACAATTAAACACTTGTTCAGGTTTCAGTCCTTCACTGTCTATGTACTCCTTGAATTCCTGCACATATTTTTCAGCCGCTTTGTGGTCCGAACTGGCAGCCTCACCACGCCTTATCACACTATGGATGCCACTACGCTTCTTAAATCTCTCAAACCAACCTTTGCTGGCCTTAAATTCACTCACATCATCACTAGTTGCAGGCATTTTTTTAATTAAATCCTCATGCAACTTCCTAGCCTTTTCACATATGATCGCTTGAGAGACGCTATCTCCTGCTAGCTGTTTTTCATTTATCCACACCAATAAGAGTCTCTCAACATCTTCCATCACTTGCGATCTTTGTTTCGAAAACACAGTTAAACCTTTGGCAAGAACAGCTTCCTTGATTGTCTTTCTGGTGCCACAATAGTAGCGATGGTTGATTGGGGTTTCTTGTACAACTTGACTAGGTCGGCGATACGCACTCCACTTTCATACTTATCAATGATCTCTTTCTTCATTTCAATGGGAATTCTCACCCTTATTGGTGTACGGTTGGCACTAGAAGCTTTCTTGGGGCCCATGGTCACTTATTTTCCAGAAACAGCACCGAAAACACTGTAATAATACGAAATATTCCGAGTGTATGCTTGGATGTTACCGCGGAGGCTGGCTGGTAAACAATGGCACGGGCGGCACATGTGAGGCTGGCTGAGGGCGCACATTGGACGCGTCTCGGACGAAAATCGGTGAGCGGGTTTTTAATCGGTATGCGCGGCAAAATTTTTGCGATTAAAGTAAGCGGTATGCGGATTAATCGCTATGTGATGCCATCGTTATGCGGGGGTCCACTGTATTTCTATAGCTTATTTAGCTCTGTGTTGGGACCCAGTCCTTGGAGGCACTATTTGTGTATGTAATCTTTTGTCTACTACCCCACAGAATGGGAATGGGGTGTATAACAAAATTGTCAAATTATATCAATGTTTAGAGTAAGGTATGCCAGTGATCTCACCAAACTTGTCAAGTCACCGACTGGTTATGAGAATTCTCTCATATTTTTCTCCTGGCAAAGAATTTTCACATACATTAAATTAGTAAAATTATTAGCAATTACTAACTTACATAACTGAACCTATCATAGCCAAATTATGATGCTGAATATCTCCTGGTTATATTTTAACAGATGGCCAAATCGTGGATATATTATTAAGTATTTGGAGAAGAAACTTCAGACTAGTAAACATGGAGGGCTAATAACCTGTGATATCCCCTAATTCCTTCCCAAGATGAGACCAGCAACAGTGTACTAGCTTTTGCATATCAACTGCTTTGTTAAGTAACAGGAAGAGCAAATGTTAGGAGAGTAAGTTTTTATTTAGGAAAATCTAAAAATGGTTTTGCAAACAGTAATATAAATTTGTGCTGTAGTTCTGAGGGCACATACATTTTGTATACTACATGTATATATACTGTATTATGGTGCACTATTTAGATTTAACCAAGGGTAACCCAATAAGTCTAATAATGTGACTTTCCCATACTTACCATCCCACCTATGATTTGACCTGGGTCCTTTTAGTTGTGAGCCAGATGTGCTAACACTGCACTTCTCTATATGGACATTAATTTGTATAGAGGGCCAGTGTATTACCATATGTAATGTACCATAGTTAATGTTGTAACCTGTGGCATTTGTGATGTTAATGGATCTCTTATGATTGGTAGCAGTATTGATGCACAGTACCAACAAGATGATGAATAAGATGCATGTGCAATGCCTGGGTATCTTTATTGTGAAGATGTTTAACCAATCAGTGCCTTTATCAATTCAGTATAGAGGTTTTTAGAAAGTGTTGAAACTGGAGACAGTAAAAGATGAAAATGGTGGCCCTCTTCATATAGGCTTCATCTAGGCCTCTCCTCACTTAGTGACGTACTCGTTTACCAGTGACTCAGACTTATGATGAGCTCTCTGACCAGTATGCATATCTAAATAATGTACATGTATATTAGAGCTGATTTCTTCTATTCTGTTTTTTTACAGTATACAGTACAGTGGACCCCTGGTTCGTGATACTAATCCGTTCCTGAGAGCTCATCGTAAACCAAAAATATCGGAAAGCGAATCAATTTTCCCCATAAGAAATAATGGAAATCAAATTAATCTGTGCAAGACACCCAAAAGTATGAAAAAAAACTTTTACCACATGAAATATTAAGTTTAATGCAATAGAATAGTAATTATAATAACGACAATAACAATAAATAACAATAAATAACGAAAGAATAATTGACATTTACCTTTAATGAAGATCTGGTGATGATTGATGGGATGGGAGGAGGGAGAGAGTGGACGGTGTTAACATTTAGAAGGGGAATCCCCCTCCATTAGGACTAGAGGTAGCAAGTCCTTTTCCGGGGTTACTTCCTTTCTTCTTTTAATGCCACTAGGACCAGGTTGAGAGTCACTGGACCTCTGTCGCACAACATATCTGTCCATAGAGGCCTGTACCTCTCGTTCCTTTATGACTTTCCTAAAGTGGTTCACAACATTGTCAGTGTAATAGTCACCAGCACGGCTTGCAATAGCTGTCTGAGGGTGATTTTCATCCATGAATGTTTGCACTTCAAGCCACTTTGCACAGATTTCCTTAATCTTTGAAGTAGGCAACTTCTTCAATTTCTCTCTCCCCTCCTCCGAAGCAGTTTCCTCAGGTTTGGCCTCTTGCTGTTGAAGATGATCTAGCAGCTCATCAGTGGTTAGTTCTTCATTGTCCTCCTCCACCAACTCTTCCACATCCTCCCCACTAACCTCCAACCCCAAGGACTTCCCCAATGCCACAGTGGATTCCTCAACTGGCATAGGCTTCTCAGGGTTAGCCTCAAACCCTTCGAAATCCCTTTTGTCTACACATTCTGGCCACAGTCTTTTCCAGGCAGAGTTCAAGGTCCTCTTAGTCACTCCCTCCCAAGCCTTACCTATAAGTTTTACACAAATGAGGATAGTAAAGTGATCCTTCCAAAACTCCTTTAGAGTCAATTGAGTTTCTGTGGTCACTTCAAAGCACCTTTCAAACATAGCTTTTGTGTACAGTTTCTTGAAGTTGGAAATGACCTGCTGGTTCATGGGCTGCAGGAGAGGAGTGGTATTAGGAGGCAAAAACTTGATCTTAATGAAACTCATGTCCCTACAAAGTCGCTCTGACAAGTCTATAGGATGACCAGGGGCATTGTCTAATACCAGGAGGCACTTAAGGTCTAATTCCTTTTCAATTAGGTAATTTTTCACAGTGGGGGCAAATGCATGGTGTAACCAGTCATAGAAAAAGTCCCTAGTGACCCATGCCTTACTGTTTGCCCTCCACAGCACACACAAATTAGCCTTGAGGATATTCTTTTGCCTGAACGCTCTGGGAGTTTGAGTGATACACCAATAAAGGCTTCACTTTGCAATCACCATTAGCATTGGTACACATCAACAGAGTAAGCCTGTCTTTCATAGGCTTATGTCCTGGGAGTGCCTTTTCCTCCTGAGTAATGTAGGTCCTGCTTGGTAATTTCTTTCAAAACAGGCCTGTTTCGTCACAATTAAACACTTGTTCAGGTTTCAATCCTTCAGCCTCTATGTACTCCTTGAATTCATGCACATATTTTTCTGCTGCTTTGTGGTCTGAACTGGCAGTCTCACCATGCCTAATCACACTATGTATACCACTACGATTCTTAAATCTTTCAAACCAACCTTTGCTGGCCTTAAATTCACTCACATCACCACTAGTTGCAGGCAATTTTTTTACCAAATCGTCATGCAACTGCCTAGCCTTTTCACAAATGATTGCTTGAGAGATGCTATCTCCTGCTATCTGTTTTTCATTTATCCACACCAATAACAGTCTCTCAACATTTTCTAACACTTGCAGTTGCTGTTTCGTAATCACAGTTGCACCTTTTGCAAGAGCAGCTTCCTTACACAAATAACCCGCACATAAAAGACAGAAGCTTACGACGACGTTTCGGTCCGACTTGGACCATTGACAAAGTCACACTAACAGAGGAGGAACAGAACGGCTATATATAGGCAGGAAGAGGAGGAGGTAGTAGTAGTGGTAGAAGTAGTGGTAGTAGTAGTGCAAGAATTGTATATAATACCGACAGGATGAAATGACACATGCACAACACCCGGGCATGTGTCATTTCATCCTGTCGGTATTATACACAATTCTTGCACTACTACTACCACTACTTCTACCACACTACTACCTCCTCCTCTTCCTGCCTATATATAGCCGTTCTGCTCCTCCTCTGTTAGTGTGACTTTGTCAATGGTCCAAGTCGGACCGAAACGTCGTCGTAAGCTTCCGTCTTTTATGTGCGGGTTATTTGTGTATCGTTCCAGTCACGGTATTGTGCCTTTTTGTTATTTAGCAGCTTCCTTGATTGCCGTTTTCTTGCTCACTATAGTAGAGATGGTTGATTGGGGTTTACTATACAACCTGACCAGCTCCGACACACGCACTCCACTTTCGTCCTTTCAGTTATCTCTTTCTTCATTTCAATAGTCATTAGCACCCTTGGTCTCGAAGTTGGCACTGGGAGCTTTCTTGGGGCCCATGGCGACTTATTTTGCAAAAACAGGCACCAAAAACAGTGATAATATGGATAATATGGAATGTACCGAATGTATCCTTAGATGCGCGCACACTGGCTGGCTTGTAAACACTGGCACACACGGGACAGTTCAGGCCACACATGGACACGTCTCGTACGAACCACATCGCATACCGGGTTTTGTATCGGTAGGTGAGGCAAATTTTCTGCGATATAATGCATCGGTTACTGGATTTATCGGATACCGATAGCATCACGAACCGGGGATCCACTGTATTCTACTGTATAAACATTTAAAAATACAGCCTCTCCTCACTTAACCCTTTCAGTGTCGAGACCCCTGATCCTTAACACACACTGTCGAAAATTAAAAAAAAAAAAAGAATTTTTTCATATGAAATGAGAGAGAATCTTTTCCCGTTGGTAATGACAGCAAAATTTGATGGAAAAAGAGCTAGAACTTTGGCGTAGTATTACGGGGCTAACACTAGCTCTCAAGCCGTAATATTATGGGACTGACACTGAAAGGGTTAATGATGGAATTCCGTTCCTGAGACCACGTTGTTAAATGAATTCATCGGTAAGTGAGGAGCATTTGATAATGGTAATGAGTTTGTGTCAACCATTTTTGATACTGTTTTAATGTTACCTTTGCACCATTTATAACACTTCTGGTATATTTTTAAATGTTTATACAGTAGTGTACTGTACTGTATTGAAATAAACGGAATAGAGGAAGTCAGCTCTAATATACAGTGGAACCCCAGTTTTTGTCCTTAATCCATTCCAGAAGGTCAGTCAAAATCCAAAATGGATGAAAACTGAAGTAATATTTACTATAAGAAATAATGTAAATACAATTAATCCGTTCCAGACACCCAAAAATATTAACAAAAATTTACATACAGAAAACTATGAGAAATAAATATAAATGACTAATTTTAACCCTTTCAGGGTCCAAGGCCAAAATCTGAAGGGGTGCCCCAGTGTCCAAGAAATTTTGAAAAAAAAAAAAAATTCTTACAGAATTAAAGATAATATTTTTGTGAAGGTAATAAAACAAAAAAAAAAATTCTGATCAGCACTTACCGAGATACAGCGGCGGGAAGTTGACCCAAAATGACTGGGTGGCGGCAACATCAGTGACTTCCGCAAAATCCCATTTTTTTTATTTTACTTTTTTTATAAATTCTTTTCTTTTCTATTTTTTTT
>NW_026465042.1:0-13978 GCF_026875155.1 Cherax quadricarinatus
CTGTAACACAAGCTATCAAGTCACATTGATTTAAGGGAGGAACACGGCAACGGACCTGGTAGCACAAGCTATCAGGTCCA
Source organism: Cherax quadricarinatus (assembly GCF_026875155.1). Lineage (NCBI taxonomy): Eukaryota > Metazoa > Arthropoda > Malacostraca > Decapoda > Parastacidae > Cherax > Cherax quadricarinatus. The sequence goes on from NW_026465042.1 coordinate 81, forward strand.
ACTCACACCCACCCACATCCACTCATGTATTTATCCAACCTATTTTTAAAGCTACACAACGTTCTGGCCTCTATAACTGTACTCGGGAGTTTGTTCCACTCATCCACAACTCTATTACCAAACCAGTACTTTCCTATATCCTTCCTGAATCTGAATTTTTCCAACTTAAAACCATTGCTGCGAGTCCTGTCTAGGCTAGATATTTTCAGCACACTATTTACATCCCCTTTATTTATTCCTGTCTTCCATTTATACACCTCAGTCATATCCCCCCTAATTCTACGCCTTTCCAGAGTGCAGATTCAGGGCCCTTAGTCTATCCTCATAGGGAAGGTTTCTCATACATGGGATCAACTTTGTCATCCTCCTTTGTACATTTTCCAGAGAATTTATATCCATTCTGTAATACGGTGACCAAAACTGTGCAGCATAATCTAAATGAGGCCTAACCAAGGATATATAGAGTTGAAGAACAACCTGAGGACTCCTATTATTTATGCTTCTTGATATGAAGCCAAAGATTCTATTAGCTTTATTGCGAACACTTATGCACTGTTGTCTTGGTTTCAGATTATTGCTAACCAGAACTCCTAAATCTTTTTCGCAATCCGTAATATTAAGATCTACATTATTTAGTTTATATGTGGCATGGTTAGTGTCCTGTCCAACATTTAGAACTTTGCATTTGTCTATATTAAACTGCATCTGCCACTTCTCCGACCACTGCATCAGTCTATTCAAATCTTCCTGGAGTGCTCGAATGTCCTCATCAGAATGAATTCGACGGCCTATTTTGGTGTCATCGGCAAACTTGCCGATGTCGCTCTTTATGTCCTCATCTATGTCGTTTATGTAGATTGTGAACAGCAGGGGGCCCAACACTGACCCCTGTGGAACACCGCTCGTGACGCTTCCCCACTCTGATTTCTCCCCATTTATGCAAACTCTCACTGTTACCCTCTGAGAGTGACCACTGTTACCCACTGTTATCCGTGCCATCATCAAGCGTGACCCCTGGAAGTGACCTTTACAAACGACCCCTGTCATTTCTAAAAACCCCGAGAGGAAAAGAATATTTCCGATTCCTTCGTGAAATTTTCACAAATATTAAAACACTGAGTTGATGCTACTCTTAATAAAGGTGAGAGTTCCATGTGTTCCAGGACAGTCGTCCTGGTTTACTCAAACACTGCACACATCTCTTTGATTACTCCCACATCAACACCACTCACATACTATGTAGGTTTTCATTCGGTAGTGACCTGAGGCTAGAACAAATACAGCTTGTTATTCTTGTTTCCTAACTGACTGTGCTGGCAAATGATATGCTTTCCATGTCTCTCGTATCACATGTGAGTCCACACCAACAGCCTCTGCTCCTTCACGAGTACATGTAATCACACTTTGAGATTTTTATATATTATATATATATATAATATATATATATATTTTTATATATATATATATATATATATATATATATATATATATATATATATATATACTGATCTCTGACTGTAGGAGACTCGAACCTACGAACCTTGGAACAAGGTACGCAGTGCTTTACCAATCTACCTACACTGGACCAATACCTTGGCGTCCAGCTTGCGCTAGACTTTGATCCAAGGCAGCCAGCTTTCAGGGAGAAGGCTTACAGCTTTTCATCTCATCCCTTGCATGCATCAGCCTTACTAGAGATTTTAACAATGCAAGGAATTCGGAAGAGCAGGCGAAATATACACAAACACTGATCTCTGGCTGAAGGAGACTCGAACCTACGAACCTTGGAACAAGGTACGCACAAGGTACTATACATAGTTTTAAGACGAGGTATGATAAAGCTCATTGATCTGGGGGAGAGAGGACCTAGTAGCGGTCGGTGAAGAGGCGGGGCCAGGAACTGAGTCTCGACCCCTGCAACCGCAATTAGGTGAGTACACACACACACACACACACACACATACACACACACACACACACACACACACACACATATATATATATATATATATATATATATATATATATAATATATATATTGTGTTGTGTGTGTGTGTGTGTGTGTGTGTGTGGTGTGTGTGTGTGTGCAAAACAACCACTGTGAGAGAATAGCAAAATTCCAAGGGCTTTCGTGACTTCTCACATTATCAAGGAACTATAAAGGCAAGACATCAAAGGAAGGCATATAAAGGGTTAAGACTACACCTAACCATCACGTCACCACAACAAAGCAACACCTCACACACGCGTGACGACACCTGACTCCGTAAAACCTACCTAATACTCTAAGAATTAAGATTTATTACTTGTCTAATGTATCATTAAATTCTTCCCATATTTTATTATGATGCTTTGTCCTTTATAGTTCCTTGATAAAGTGAAAAGTCACGAAAGCGCTTGGAATTTCGCTATTCTTTCACAGTGGTTGTTTTGCATATTCTGATATCACCTGTTTACTGTGATCTTATTGCGCAATATATATATATATATATATTATATTATATATATATATATATTATATATATATATATATATATATATTACATAATGTCGTGCCGAATATGTAAAACTGGTCAATTAGCAAGAACTCATTTAAAATTAAGTCCTTTCTAAAATTTTCTCTTATACGTTTAAAGATATATTTTTTTCATTAATGTTGATGTAAAAAAAATTATAATTTTGCACCAAAAGGAACTTAGAAAACTTACCTAACCTTATAACAAGCGCAATTTATTTTAGCCTAACCCAACTAAATATATCGATTTGTTTACAATAATTTAATAATAAATAAGCACAGTGAAATATATTTTTTTCGTTAGGTTCAGAATGATTTTGGCGAAATTATTGCATACACAAATTTTCACTTGTCCTATATGGCAAGATGAGCGTTGCTATTCAAGCCAAGATCGCAAGTTCTGCCTATTCGGCACGACGTATATATATATATATATATATATTATATTATATATAATATATATATATATATATTATATTAATTGTCTCAGTACCGTCTCCCGCTAAAGCGGGTGACCCAAAAAAAGGAAACATATTTACCATCATTCATTCAGTACCTTGCTAGAAGTGTGTTATCTGAATTAAAATGACACTTGATTTGTAGTGTCTTCATCCTGTGTTCAGTGTGCGGGCTCTGTTCTTCCCATCTCCAGGACTCGAGTCCGGCTAACAGATTTTCCTGAATGTTTTCATAAATGTTACTTTGCTCATATTACAACAGCACTTGTCACTCCTAACATACACAAGCTTGCTGGATCCTCAAGCCCCTAAAACCAGAAGCCTTTGCCACCCCCCACCCTCCAACCTTTCCTTGGACGACCACTTTCCCTCCTTCCTTCCACAACAGATTCATACACGCTCTTCCTCGTACTCTCTACGTTCACTTTGCATATCCAGACCACCTCAACAGCCACCTTCTCTGCCCTCTCAATAACACCCTGTTTGATCCACATCTCCTTTTAATTCCTACGCTCCGAATTATCTGCTTAATATTTACACCACACATTGCTCTTAAACTTAACGTTTTCTCTCTCTCTCTCTCTCTCTCTCTCTCTCTCTCTCTCTCTCTCTCTCTCTCTCTCTCTCTCTCTCTCTCCATTTTTCCCTACCTACCTCCAAGAATAGGGCAGTCATTTTCTGATAACGTTTCGCGAACTTTCTGTTCTCATCATTAAATAACAAAAAAGTATTATCCAGAATTATGTAAGTATAAAGATTAAAAGCATTTTCATAATTCATGCAAATTTAACGAAAATCTAAAATAAAACAAATCGAGAGATAAGAAAGGGATAGCAATAATGTTGAAGGATCAGTTAAGGAAGGAGAAGAGGGAACATAAATGTATAAATTCAAAGATTATGTGGATTTAAATAAGGGTTGGATGCGAAAAGTGGGTCATAATAAGTGTGTATGCGCCTGGAGAAAGGAGGAGTGTAAAGGAGAGAGAAAGATTTTGGGAGATGTTAAGCGAGTGTGTAGGAACTTTTGAGCCAATTGAGAGAGTAATTATGGTAGGGGACCTAAATGCTGAAACAGGAGAAACACTTAGAGAGGGTGTGGTAGGTAGGTTTGGGGTGCCAGGTGTAAATGATAATGGGAGCCCTTTGATTGAACTTTGTAGAAAGGGATTTAGTTATAGGTAATACATATTTTAAGAAAAAGAGGATAAATAAGTATACAAGATATGGTGTAGGGCGAAATGACAGTTTGTTGAGCTACGTATTGGTAGATAAAAGACTGTTGAGTAGATTTCAGGATGTACATGTTTACAGAGGGGCCACATATGTATTAGATCACTTTTTAGGTCTAGCTACAGTGAGAGTAAAAGGTAGATGGGGTACAAGGAAAATAGAAGCTGCCAGTAAGTGAGAGGTGAAGCTTTATAAACTAAAAGAGGGGGCAGTTAGGGAAAGGTATAAACAAATATTGGAGGATAGATGGGCTAATGAGAGTACAAGCAATGGGGTTGAAGATGTATGGGGTAGGTTTAAGAATGTAGTGTTTGAGTGTTCAGCAGAAGTTTGTGATTTCAGGAAAGTGGGTGTGGAAGGGAAGAAGAGCGACTGGTGGAATGTGAAGAGAGTAGTAAGAAAGAAAAAGTTAGCATATGAGAGGTTTTTACAAAGTACAAGTGATGCATGGAGGGAGGAGTATATGGAGAGAGAAAGAGCGGTTAAGAGAGTGGTGAAGCAATGTAAACAGACAGCAAATGAGAGAGTGTGTGAGATGTTATCAACAAATTTTGTTGAAAATAAGAAAAGTTTTGGAGAGAGAATAAGTCGAGAAAGCCTAGGAAATGAATAGATTTGATTGTTAAAAATAGAAGAGAATTATTAAATGGAGAGTTCGAGGTATCTGAAGATGGAGGGAATATTTTGAGGTATTGTTAAATGCTGATGAAGATAGGAAAGCTGTGATTTCGTGTACAGGGCAAGGAGGAATAACATCTTGTAGGAGTGAGGAAGAGCCAGTTGTGAGTGTGGGGGAACTTCGTGAGGCAGTGGGTAAAATGAAAGGGGGTAAGGCAGCTGGGATTGATGGGATAAAGATAGAAATGTTAAAAGCAGGTGGAGATATAGTTTCAGAGTGGTTGGTGCTATTATTTAATAAATGTATGGAAGAGGGTAAAGTACCTAGTGAATGGCAGAAAGCATGTATAGTTCCACTGTATAAAGACAGAGAGGACAAAAGAGAGTGCAAAAATTATTGGTGAATAAGTCTGTTGAGTATACCTGGTAAAGTGTATGGTAGAGTTATTATTGAAAAAATTAAGAGTAAGACGGAGAGTATGATAGCAGATGAACAAGGAGGCTTTAGGAAAGGTAGGGGATGTGTGGACCAAGTGTTTACAGTCAAACATATAGGTGAACAGTATCTAGATAAGGGTAAAGAGGTTTTTGTGACATTTATGGATTTGGAAAAGGCGTATGGAAGGGTGGACAGGGGGGCAATGTGGCAGATGTTGCAAATGTGTGGAATAAAAGGTAGGTTATTGAAAGCAGTGAAAAGTTTTTACGAGGATAGTGAGGCTCAGGTTAGATTATGTAGGAGAGAGGGAGATTATTTCCCAGTAAAAGTAGGCTTTAGACAAGGATGTGTGATATCACCGTGGTTGTTAAAATTTATAGATGGGGTTGTAAGAGAAGTGAATGCTCAGATGTTGGAAAGAGGTGTGGGGGTTAAAAGATAAAGAATCTAACACAAAGTGGGAGTTGTCACAGTTGTTCTTTGCTGATGACACTGTGCTTTTGGAAGAAACTGAAGAGAAGTTTCAGAGGTTGGTGGATGAGTTTTGTAGAGAATATAAAAGAAGAAAATTGAAAGTGAATATAGGAAAGAGTAAGGTGATGAGGATAAAAAATAGGTAATTAAAGAATGGATATCAGGTTGGAGAGAGAGAGTATGGAGGAGGTGAACATATTCAGATATTTAGGAGTGGAGGTCTCAGTAGATGGGTCTATGAAAGATGAGGTAAATCATAGAATTAACGAGGGGAAAAAGGTCATTGGTGTACTGAGGAGTCTGTGGAGACAAAGAACTTTGTCCATGGAAGCAAAGAGGGGAATGTATAAGAGTATAGTTATACCAACGCTCTTTTATGGGTGTGAAGCATGGGTGATGAATGTTGTAACAAGGAGAAAGCTGGAGGCAGTGGAAATGTCATGTCTGAGGGCAATGTGTGGTGTGAATATAATGCAGAGAATTCGTAGTTCGGAAATTAGGAGAAGGTGTGGGATTACCAAAACTTTTATCCAGAGGGCTGAAGAGGGGTCGTTCAGGTGCATCAGATTTGTAGACAGGATGGAATGAAATATAATGATTTCGAGAGTTTATAAATGTGTAGTGGAGGGAAGGCAGGGTAGGGGTCGGCCTAGGAAAGGTTGGAGGGAGGGGGTAAAGGAAGTTTTGTGTGCTAGGGCCTTGGACTTCCAGCAAGCACAGGTGAGTGTGTTAGATAGGAGTGAATTTAGACAGTTTTTAGGGCTTGATGTGCTGTTGGAGCATGAGCAAGGGAACATTTATGAAGGGACTCAAGAATATTTGAATATTTTCTTCTCCTACCACCACCTATATTCTATATTCTACGTGAACTTTATTTATAGACAGAATACATTGGCAAAAAATACAAACATGAATACATTGGTACATTATATCAAGATTATGAATCTCCTCCAGCTCCTCCGAAGCTGGACGCGAGGCAAATATACATCAAGCATTTCCCTTCTGGATGGCCATGATGGCCATGCTAAGGTGCTGGAACATGAAAATGGCCGCCCTCGGATCCCTGGTGATGTCAGTGAGTCTGGAATCGAGTTCTTTAAGGAAGCGTGTGGCATTTTTTCTCCATGATCCCAAGGTTTCTGATGCCACAGGTACAAATTGATATTGTTGGCCTATGTTTTTGTGCTTGCCGATCTTGTACTCCTCCCTGTCGCCCAACATTGTGATGGATGTAGGATGTAGGTACAGTCCCATGCTAAGAGCTTGCCATTCTTCCAAGGGCAGATGGTGATCCTGTCAGGGCGGTTTGCTGGGCTGTGAATATTGTTGACTGCTAGTGATTAGGACTCTCTCTCAGCTGTGCATCCAGCTGTAGCAAGGGTTCTCTTTATGATGTTGACTTCATTGTGTCTTGCATGCCAGCCCTTGGTTTAGGAGCAGTTAAGATCATGTAGACCATATTGGTCAGCTTGTGCATCGCCGCAAATACACGTATATTCCGTGTGAATTGGGGCAGCAAGGCAGAGAGCCACTGCAATACATAGGGTCGAGGTGTGTTCCCACTGCCGAAATGGGAACTGCTTGAAGGAAGTAACCAGAGTGATGTGCACTCTCAGCTTGGAGACAGGCACTCTCTTACATCCCTATGCATGTTGGCAAGTACCTTTACAGCAATGAGCCCATCCCAACTTGACTGTTTGTAGGCTAGTACTGCAGTAGGTTTTGGTGCTGGGGCAACTATAGTCTCCCATTCAGTGATGACACTGGTGTATCTAGGGTCCTGTATTCCTGCTGAGTCACTGAGGTTGTCCGGAAAATTTTGTTTTATTAACTTGTATAATGCTATGGAAGAGGATAGGAAAGCTGGTACGGCAATCTGGTAGGATTTGCTTATTCCCAAACCTGACTGAAAGTGAGGCTTGCAACCACTGTCCATCTTCAAGGGAAAGATTTAATACACTCTCTAGATCTTTCTTAAGGAGGTAGTCATATTCTTGAGTTTTGGACTGCTGAAGGATGGGGATCATCTCAGGAAGTAGGAAAGTTTTAGGATGGACAGGCACCTGGTGAGTAGGTAGAAGGCAGCATGTGTATCAGTGTCTTTCATCCTGCCTTCCATCGTCCTGAGGTCTGAGATTTTTGTTTCTAAGATCTGATCAATGGCACTGGGTCCAAGAGGAGCACCAAGGAAAGTGCTGTTGGCTGGATCAATGGCTCGTGCTCCTGGTAAATCAAAACTAATATTCTGGATCATCTGTCGATTGGTAGAAACTGTTCACATTTAGTGGGGTTTAAAGATAGGCCCAGGCTCTCTCCCATGTCTTTAACACTTTCCTGATGTCCTCTAGGAGAGAATCTTTACTGGCAGCTAGGGTACCATCATTCAAGAACCAGATATTGAGCTCAATGGAGAGTGTTTCTGTGAATTCCTTGATGAGGAGAAAGAATAGAAAGGGGGCGAGAGGGTTTCCCTGTTGCACACCCTCACACGAGTCAATTTCATGGTCCCCAAACAATAGTTTAGAAGTCATACTGTAACATGATTGTATGAAGGGATAGAGGGAAGATAAGAGTCTAGAAACTGCTTGGAGAGCAGCATCCCTTCCAACTACTTTGAAAGCGTTGGCAAAATCCAATTTCATCAAGGCTTTTTCATATGTATATAAAATATATATATATGTATATATATATATATATATATATATATATATATATATATATATATATATATATATATTATATATATATATATGTATATACGTATATGTATATATATATATATTATTTATATATATATATTATAAAATTATATATATATTATATATATATTTATTATAATAAAATATATATATAAATTATTATATATATATTAATATATATTTTATAAAATATATATATGTATATAAAATATTTTATAAAATATATTTTATATATATATATATATAATATATAATATATGTATTATATTATATATATGTTATATTTTAATATATTAATTATATATATATATATATAAAATAGTATATATGAAAATAATTAATATATATATAATTATATATATAATATATATAATATTATATATAATATATATATATATTATATAATAATTATATATATAGTATAATATATTATATATATATATATATATATATATTATATATATATATAGTATAATATATATATATATATATAATATTAGATAAATATTATATTATAATATATAATATAGTATATAATATATATTATATATATATAATATTATATATAATATATATATATATGTATATATATATATATATATATATATATATATATGTATATATATATATATATATATATATATATATATATAATATATATATATATATATTATATATATATATAAATGTATAATATATATATATATATATATATATATATATAATATATATATATGTATATATATATATTATGTATATATATATATAATATAATATATATATTATATATATATATGTATATAATATATATATTATAATAATATATATATATATTATCATATATATAGTATATATATATATATATATATATATATATATATATATAATATATTATATATAAAATATATATATATATATATATATTGTATATACAATTAATATAATATATATATATATATTTATATATATATATATATATATACTTATTATTATAATATAATATTTATACTATAAATAATATAATATATATATTTTATATACATATTATAATATACTATATATATATATTGATATATATATATAATAATGTATATATATGTATATATATATATGTATATATATATATATATATATATATATATATATATAATATAATATATATATATATATAGTATATATAAATATATATTATATATATATTATATATATATATATTGTATATACATATATAATAATACATATATAAATATATATAATATATATATATAATATATACTAATATATATACAATATATATATTATATATATATATATATATATATATATATATATATATATATTTATTTTATTATTTATATTATCACACTGGCCGAATTCCCACCAAGGCAGGGTGGCCCGAAAAAGAAAAACTTTCACCATCATTCACTCCATACTGTCTTGCCAGAAGGGTGCTTTTACACTACAGTTTTTAAACTGCAAACATTAACAACCCCTCCTTCGAGTGCAGCACTGTACTTCCCATCTCCAGGACTCAAGTCCGGCATGCCGGTTTCCCTGAACCCTCATAAAGTTACTTTGCTCACACTCCAACAGCACGTCAAGTATTAAAAAACCATTTGTCTCCATTCACTCCTATCAAACACGCTCATGCATACCTGCTGGAAGTCCAAGCCCCTAGCACACAAAACCTCTTTACCCCCTCTCTCCAACCTTTCCTAGGCCGACCCCTACCCCGCCTTCCTTCCACTACTGACTGATACACTCTTGAAGTCATTCTGTTTCGCTCCATTCTCTCTACATGTCCGAACCACCTCAACAACCCTTCCTCAGCCCTCTGGACAACAGTTTTGGTAATCCCGCACCTCCTCCTAACTTCCAAACTACGAATTCTCTGCATTATATTCACACCACACATTGCCCTCAGACATGACATCTCCACTGCCTCCAGCCTTCTCCTCGCTGCAACATTCATCACCCATGCTTCACACCCATATAGAGCGTTGGTAAAACTATACTCTCATACATTCCCCTCTTTGCCTCCAAGGACAAAGTTCTTTGTCTCCACAGACTCCTAAGTGCACCACTCACTCTTTTTCCCTCATCAATTCTATGATTCACCTCATCTTTCATAGACCCATCCGCTGACACGTCCACTCCCAAATATCTGAATACATTCACCTCCTCCATACTCTCTCCCTCCAATCTGATATTCAATCTTTCATCACCTAATCTTTTTGTTATCCTCATAACCTTACCTTCCTGTATTCACCTTTAATTTCTTCTTTTGCACACCCTACCAAATTCATCCACCAATCTCTGCAAACTTCTCTTCAGAATCTCCTAAGAGCACAGTGTCATCAGCAAAGAGCAGCTGTGACAACTCCCACTTTGTGTGTGATTCTTTATCTTTTAACTCCACGCCTCTTGTCAAGACCCTCGCATTTACTTCTCTTACAACCCCATCTATAAATATATATTAACAACCACGGTGACATCACACATCCTTGTCTAAGGCCTACTTTTACTGGGAAATAATTTCCCTCTTTCCTACATACTCTAACTTGAGCCTCACTATCCTCGTAAAAACTCTTCACTGCTTTCAGTAACCTACCTCCTACACCATACACTTGCAACATCTGCCACATTGCCCCCCTATCCACCCTGTCATACGCCTTTTCCAAATCCATAAATGACACAAAGACCTCTTAGCCTTATCTAAATACTGTTCACTTATATGTTTCACTGTAAACACCTGGTCCACACACCCCCTACCTTTCCTAAAGCCTCCTTGTTCATCTGCTATCCTATTCTCCGTCTTACTCTTAATTCTTTCAATAATAACTCTACCATACACTTTACCAGGTATACTCAGCAGACTTATCCCCCTATAATTTTTGCACTCTCTTTTATCCCCTTTGCCTTTATACAAAGGAACTATGCATGCTCTCTGCCAATCCCTAGGTACCTTACCCTCTTCCATACATTTATTAAATAATTGCACCAACCACTCCAAAACTATATCCCCACCTGCTTTTAACATTTCTATCTTTATCCCATCAATCCCGGCTGCCTTACCCCCTTTCATTTTACCTACTGCCTCACTAACTTCCCCCACACTCACAACTGGCTCTTCCTCACTCCTACAAGATGTTATTCCTCCTTGCCCTATACACGAAATCACGCTTCCCTATCTTCATCAACATTAACAATTCCTCAAATTATTCCCTCCATCTTCCCAATACCTCTAACTCTCCATTTAATACTCTCCTCTCCTATTTTTATAACTGACAAATCCATTTGTTCTCTAGGCTTTCTTAACTTGTTAATCTCACTCCAAAACTTTTTCTTATTTTCAACAAAATTTGTTGATAACATCTCACCCACTCTCTCATTTGCTATCTTTTTACATTGCTTCACCACTCTCTTAACCTCTCTCTTTTTCTCCATATACTCTTCCCTCCTTGCATCACTTCTACTTTGTAAAAACTTCTCATATGCTAACTTTTTCTCCCTTACTACTCTCTTTACATCATCATTCCACCAATCGCTCCTCTTCCTTCCGCACCCACTTTCCTGTAACCACAAACTTCTGCTGAACACTCTAACACTACATTTTAAACCTACCCCATACCTCTTCGACCCCATTGCCTATGCTCTCATTAGCCCATCTATCCTCCAATAGCTGTTTATATCTTACCCTAACTGCCTCCTCTTTTAGTTTATAAAACCTTCACCTCTCTCTTCCCTGATGCTTCTATTCTCCTTGTATCCCATCTACCTTTTACTCTCAGTGTAGCTACAACTAGAAAGTGATCTGATATATCTGTGGCCCCTCTGTAAACATGTACATCCTGAAGTCTACTCAACAGTCTTTTATCTACCAATACATAATCCAACAAACTACTGTCATTTCGCCCTACATCATATATATATCTTTCAACGTACCAGCCGTATCCCACTGAGGTGGGGTGGCCCAAAAGAAAAAACTGAAGTTTCTCCTTTTAAATTTAGTAATATATACAGGAGAAGGGGTTACTAGCCCCTTGCTCCCGGCATTTTAGTCGCCTCTTACGACACGCATGGCTTAAGAGGAAGAATTCTGTTCCACTTCCCCATGGAGATAAGAGGAAATAAACAAGAACAAGAATTAGAAAAGAAAATAGAAGAAAACCCAGAGGGTGTGTATATATATGCTTGTACATGTATGTGTAGTGTGACCTAAGTGTAAGTAGAAGTAGCAAGACTTACCTGTAATCTGCATATTTATGAGACAGACAAAAGACACCAGCAATCCTACCATCATGTTAAACGATTACAGGCTTTCGTTTTACACTCACTTGGCAGGACGGTAGTACCTCCCTGGGCGGTTGCTGGTCTACCAACCTACTACCTACAATCATATATATATATATATCTTAAATAAGTATACAAGATATATATATATATATATTATATATATATTATATATATATATATATATATATATTATATATATATATATATATATATATATATATATATATATATATATATATAATATGCAAACAGTATGGATATGTTTGCTTGTCACTAATTTATTATAGAAAAATATCCTGAATATTCCTGATCAAATACCTCTCAACACTGCTCCCTGGAGAACACTGCTTCCTGGAGAACACTGCTCCCTGAAGAACACTGCTCCCTGGAGAACACTGCTCCCTGGAGAACACTGCTCCCTGGAGAACACTGCTCCCTGGAGAACACTGTTCCCTGGAGAACACTGTTCCCTGGAGAACACTGCTCCCTGGAGAACACTGCTCCCTGGAGAACACTGCTCCCTGGAGAACACTGCTCCCTGAGAGACACTGCTCCCTGGAGAACACTCGTCCCTTGGAGAACACTGTTCCCTGGAGAACACTGCTCCTGGGAACACTGCTCCCGGAGAACACTGCTCCCTGGAGAACACTGCTCCCTGGAGAACACTGTTCCCTGGAGAACACTGTTCCCTGGAGAACACTGCTCCCTGGAGAACACTGCTCCCTGAGAACACTGCTCCTGGAGAACACTGCTCCCTTGAGACACTGCTCCCTGGAGAACACTGCTCCTGAAGAGCACCTGGTCCTGGAGAACACTCAGATCCCTTTAGAACATTGCTCCCTGGCGAACACTGCTCCCTGGGAACACTGCTCCTTGGGAACATGCTCCTGGAGAACACTGCTCCCAGGAGAACATCTCCCTGGAAAAACACTGCTCCCTGAAGAACACTCTCCTAAGAACACTTCCCTGAGAACATGCTTCCCCGGGGAAAAACGCTCCCTGAAAAACCCCCCTTTGCTCCCTGGGGGAAAAAGTCCCTAAAACACTGCTCCCCGGGGAAAAAAAGCTCCCAAAAAACACTGCTCCTGAGAAAAACTGCTCCCTAAGAACACTTTTCCCCGGAGAAACTGCTCCCCCGGGGAACACTGCTCCCTGGAAAAAACCCCA
>NW_026465043.1:0-12845 GCF_026875155.1 Cherax quadricarinatus
ACCTTTTCTTGACGTTTTAATCCATCACATCGATAGATGATTGAAATTTACAGTTTACTGGAAGACCACCAATGTAGTTAATCAAAACCATGAAAATAAACTCATGCTGCAAAACATCCCCCAATATCTGAACCACTTAAGATATTAGAGAACATAAACCTGCTTGTAAATAGATCCACTGAATCCACTTAATCCAGCATGTAATTTCGTCGTTAAACTCTGCGTTAATTCTTTCATGGAAATAGTCATTAGTCCTTCGTTTACTATATCTGGGTTGCCATATAACACTGCAGCACAGCTGACACTGGCGGGGAATTTTTTCCTCAACTGTACATTCACACGACTAGCTTGACAGTCCTCTCTTTCCTGGATCTCATCTTGTTCTGGAAATTGCAAACTGTGATATTTTTTGTGTGACTGTAATGCAGTATCGAAGGTCGAAGTCATCATGTTCCATTACTATAATGTGCTAGTTTCTACTCCAGCGAGCATGAATTCTTGTCGGGGAGTGTAATACTGCATGAACCAAAAGGTCATGCAGGAGCATATCTAAGACCTCATGAATAGGAATGTTGTTGATGTCGTCCATAACGATGTACAATTTTTCATCCTTTTGATAGTTCGCAGGCTTGATTAAGCGACTTCTAACATGGAATTTACACGAAGTGCGGCATTAATCCCTTCTCTCCCAATCCTTTGACATGTTTCCTGTGACAGCAATTTGTCCACAGAGCACGTACCTGCTTTCATCAGCCTCGATGACGAATATTGATCATCTGAGGTTACGTTCACATATGACGTATTTCCAGTAACTGAGAATAAAATTTGGGATGTTAAGGCAACTCGTTTCATGGAAGGCTGAAGTTAGGAGGAAAGTTGATGAGATCTGTAGACACCTCGATATAACGAGTCTTATGCTGGATGGTGACAAACAGTGTACAAAGGCATCACCTGGTGCCTGATACCTGGTATCTGGTACCTGGTACCATCAGTGATCTTCAGCCTTCTACCTAAATCACAAAACCCCGATAAACACAAACCCTTCACCCCTAAATCTAACTAACCCAAAGCCATCCAACCCATGCCAGCCCTCTTAAACCCAGCACCTTAAACCAAACTTTCCCAAACCCAGCCTTTTCAAACCCATATTTCCCAGCCCCAAGAACCGTTCCCAAACCCAATCCACCCTAATCCTGCTTTCAAACCTAACTGACTGTATCTGATACCGTCTCCGCAACCGAAATAAAAGATGCCAAACGAGACTTCTAAAGTTGGACAAGCTATCTTTGACACTTAGTAAATATCAGTTAAACCGACATGTTTTAATAATACATCATAGTGTGTTTCAAAATAACCTTATATTAATAACTGAACCCGAAAGCAGAATTAACAATTTCAGGAGCTCAACCATAAAACAAATTTGAATTTCCCATGTATTAATATTAAGTATAATGTATTTGCAGGGGATCAAAGGTGACCAAAAAGAATTGCTTACTGCAGATTATTAAACAAAGTGTGTTTTTATATGTAGGTACAGAGGAAAACTAGTATTACGAAACAGAGGTGGTGAGTGAATCTGTTCTGTGGTTAGTGTGTGGAATTTTATGGAGAGTCCATGTTCTGAGATTGAGTTGTTGTGTTCTTTGGAGAGTCCATGTTCTGTGGTTGAGTTGTTGTGTTCTATGGAGAGTCCATGTTCTGTGGTTGAGTTGCAGTGTCTTGCGGAGAGTTCATGTTCTGTGGTTGAGTTGTTGTGCTCTATGGAGAGTCCATGTTCTGAGGTTGAGTTGTTGTGTTTTATGGAGAGTGCATGTTCTGTGGTTGAGTTGTTGTGTTTTGTGGAGAGTTCATGTTCTGTGGTTGAGTTGTACTCTATGGAGAGTCCATGTTCTGTGGTTGACTTGTAGTGTTTTGTAGATAGTTCATGTTCTGTGGTTAAGTTGTGCTCTATGGAGAGTCCATGTTCTGGGGTTTAGTTGTGCTCTATGGAGAGTCCATGTTCTGGGGTTGAGTTGTGCTCTATGGAGAGTCCATGTTCTGGGGTTTAGTTGTGCTCTATGGAGAGTCCATGTTCTGGGGTTTAGTTGTGCTCTATGGAGAGTCCATGTTCTGGGGGTTTTGTTGTGCTCTATGGAGAGTCCATGTTCTGGGTTGAGTTGTGCTCTATGGAGAGTCCATGCTGGGGTTTAGTTGTGCTCTATGGAGAGTCCATGTTCTGGGTTGAGTTGTGCTCTATGGAAGTCCATGTTCTGGGGTTTAGTTGTGCTCTATATGGAGAGTCCATGTTCTGGGGTTTAGTTGTGCTCTATGGAGAGTCCATGTTCTGGGGTTTAGTTGTGCTCTATGGAGAGTCCATGTTCTGAGGTTGAGTTGTGCTCTATGGAGAGTCCATGATCTGTGGTTGAGTTGTGCTCTATGGAGAGTCTATGTTCTGTGGTTGACTTGTAGTGTTTTATGGAGAGTCCATGTTCTGTGGTTGACTTGTAGTGTTTTATGGAGAGTCCATGTTCTGTGGTTGAGTTGTTGCGCTTTACGTAAAAATTTCGCAACAATAAGCAGAAATTGTGGTCAGAACCAAGTATGTCAGTGACACATCTCATGTAGTAAGAAAGCATGTGAACGTGAACAAGGGCATTTACTTTCAGCCAGTGTCAGATCTAGCAGGTTGTAATGACTACGTAAGCATGTAGATCCGTTCAACACCCTGGTAAAACAGGTTCTTAGAGTGGCAAAACTATCGAGAGTGATCACAGTAATATCTATGTTGGTACAGATGATTTGGAGAACCCATTTGGAGAACCCATTTGGAGAACCCATTTGGAGAACCCATTTAGAGAACCCATTTGGAGAACTCATTTGGAGAACCCATTTGGAGAACCCATTTTTTAACAAATTCGAGCGGTTAAAAATCTCACTATATCAGGCATGATATTTGAGATAAAATAAGTATTTAACATGAAGGGGAAAAGTAGAGTGACGGGATAAAAATTCGGGGGCATTTTGAAAAATGATTTTAGTTTTTGACTGAATAAACAGAACACTCGCTTGGAAAACCCTCATAAAGTATATGATACAAAATTTTCCACGTGAATAAATTTAACGTAAACGTAAAGTAACTTAGAAAGCAATTGGCTCTAAGCAGCTGCTGGCGCCTCAACCACCATAATATATAAAGTTTATCCATTTTCTTCATTTTAGTTATGCATTTTTATTTTTTAAAACTGTTTTAGCAAAATTTAACATCGAATTCAAATTTGCATATATATCTATATATATATATATATATAAATATATATATATATATATATATATATATATATATATATATATATATACCGTCCCCTCATACCACTCCTCAACGTTCGGTTTAATTCCAGTTTAAGAGATAAAATTAATTTTGACTGCTATTGTATAGATGTTGTGCAGTCTTATTGTTCCATGTGTACTAGGCTGGCTTAAAACCTACTATATCAACTAATCCCTTCATATAAAAATACACAATGAGATGTACTAATGAGCTACGAGTCTTAACAAGAGGAAGAATTCAGAGACAACACTACCGTGATAAATCTGTGTAGTAACACTACTGTCGTCTCCTACAACTCCAATTTTCACTAATATTCGCTCATTATGACCTCTCTTGTTTCATTGGCTTTGAGGGGCATGAGTATGGATGTACTATGAAAGATTTTAGATCTGTAGGAAGAAACACTAGGTGACAGGTGGTAGCCATTGACGGTGACATGTCTCAGAGGTGCGCAGTGAAATATTCCCGTCAAGTCGCATGGCCCAGAGGGAGAGTGCTGGACCTGCAATGTTTCGGGTTCATGAATTGAGTCATTGATAGTCGTTTATCACGACTTACAGTGAGTTTATGGACCATTTGGAGTGGAGTGATTTGGGAATAGATGTACTATGAAAGCTCCTGGGACCGTCGGGAGAGACAGTAGGGTCACAGTTGGTGGCCATAACAGACATACCACAGAAGTGCTGTCCCTGAAATCTTCCTATTGTAAGATTTGTATCTCAGTGTCTCGCTGGTCAACACTGGACTTGCTATCTGGAGGTAGAAAATCCTCGTAGCACATTATTTATTGCAAGAATTCAACGTTTCGGTGATAATTCAATCACTATCTTCAAAAAACGTATTCTAGAAAATTACATATTACACAAAGATATTACATAAAACAAACTATATTACGCATTACCAAAACATAAGAAAATTAAAAAAAAAAAAAGGCAAAAAACGTAAAAAAACAGAAAGTTGTTGTTATATTGTTCATAAATCACGCAGTTACTTTAAAGAAAAAAATGAACAGTTATTAAAGAAAAAAAATGAGAGTTATTTGCCAGGTTGATGCCAGACATAACTTCCTGGATTTCCTGTTTTGTTTACTATTTTTTTTTTAATTTTAAATGTTCTCATGTTTTTCTAATATGTATTGTAATCATATATATATATATATATATATATATATATATATATTATATATATATATATATATATATATATATATACATATATATATATATATATATATATATATATATATATATATATAATATATATGTCGTGCCGAATATGTAAAACTGGTCAATTAGCAAGAACTCATTTAAAATTAAGTCCTTTCTAAAATTTTCTCTTATACGTTTAAAGATATATTTTTTTCATTAATGTTGATGTAAAAATTTATAATTTTTGCACCAAAAGGAACTTAGAAAACTTACCTAACCTTATTATAACAAGAACAATTTATTTTAGCCTAACCCAACTAAATATATTTTAGGTTTGTTTACAATAATTTAATACTAAACAAACACAGTGAAATATATTTTTTTCGTTAGGTTCAGAATGATTTTGGCGAAATTATTGCATGCACAAATTTTCACTTGTCCTATATGGCAAGATGAGCGTTGCTATTTAAGCCAAGATCGCAAGTTCTGCCTATTCGGCACGACATAATATATATATATATATATATATATATATATATATATATATGTCGTGTCGAATAGGCAGAACTTGCCATCTTGGCTTAAATAGCAACGTTCATCTTGCCATATAGGACAAGTGAAAATTTGTGTAAGCAATAATTTCGCCAAAATCATTCTGAACCTAACGAAAAAAATATATTTCACTGTGTTTGTTTAGTATTAAATTATTGTAAACAAATCTAAAATATATTTAGTTGGGTTAGGCTAAAATAAATTGCGCTTGTTATAATAAGGTTAGGTAAGTTTTCTAAGTTCTTTTTGGTGCAAAATTATAAATTTTTACATCAACATTAATGAAAAAAATATATCTTTAAACGTATAAGAGAAAATTTTAGAAAGGACTTAATTTTAACCAGTTTTACATATTCGGCACGACATATATAAGAACATAAGAACATAAGAAAGGAGGAGCACTGCAGAAGGCCTGTTGGCCCATACTAGGCAGGTTCTTTACAATTCATCCCACTAACAAAACATTTGCCCAACCCAATTTTCAATGCCACCCAAGAAACAAGCTCCGATGTGAAAGTCCCACTCAAATTCAACCCCTCCCACTCATGTACTTATCCAACCTAAATTTGAAACTACTCAAAGTCCTAGCCTCAATAACCCAACTAGGTAGACTGTTCCACTCATCAACTACCCTATTTCCAAACTAATACTTTCCTATGTCCTTTCTAAATCTAAACTTATTTAATTTAAATCCATTACTGCGGGTTCTCTCTTGGAGAGACATCCTCAAGACCTTATTAATATCCCCTTTATTAATACCTATCTTCCACTTATACACTTCGATCAGGTCTCCCCTCATTCTTCGTCTAACAAGTGAATGTAACTTAGGAGTCTTCAATCTTTCTTCATAAGGGAGATTTCTAATGCTATGTATTAATTTAGTCATCCTACGCTGAATGTTTTCTAACGAATTTATGTCCATTCTGTAATATGGAGACCAGAACTGAGCTGCATAATCTAGGTGAGGCCTTACTAATGATGTATAAAGCTGCAGTATGACCCCTGGACTTCTGTTGCTTACACTTCTTGATATAAATCCCAGTAATCTATTTGCCTTATTACATACGCTTAGGCATTGCTGTCTTGGTTTAAGGTTGCTGCTCACCATAACCCCCAAGTCCTTTTCGCAATCTGTATGGCTAAGTTTCTACATCATTTAACTTATAAGTACTAGGGTTATGGGCACTCCCAAGCTTCAGAACCTTGCATTTATCTACATTGAACTGCATCTGCCACTTTTCTGACCAAGAATAGAGTTTGTTTAAATCCTCCTGAAGTTCCATAACATCTACGTTTGAATAAATTATCCTACCTATCTTTGTGTCATCGGCGAATTTGCTTATATCACTAGTAATTCCCTCATCAAGATCATTGATATATATTATAAACAACAACGGGCCCAAGACTGATCCCTGTGGAACGCCACTTGTTACAGATCCCCACTCGGATTTAACCCCAATTATGGACACTCTCTGCTCTCTGTCAGTGAGCCATGACTCGACCCACGAGAGCACTTTTCCCCCAATGCCATGAGCTGCCACTTTCTTTAACAGTCTATGGTGCAGAACTCTATCAAAAGCCTTACTAAAATCCAAGTAAATAATATCAAATTCTTTATCGTGGTCAACAGCCTCAAAAACTTTACTTAAGAAAGTTAATAAATTAGTTAGACAAGACCGGCCTCTTGTGAATCCATGCTGAGTATCATTAATCAAGCTATGCTTATCGAGATGGCTTCTTATAATCTCAGCTATAATTGACTCTAGTAATTTGCCTACAATTGAGGTCAGGCTTATTGGGCGGTAATTTGACGGTAACGACTTGTCCCCTGTTTTAAAAATAGGAATTACATTAGCCATCTTCCACATATCAGACACTACACCTGTTTGAAGAGATAAATTAAAAATATTAGTTAATGGTTCACAGAGTTCCATTTTGCATTCCTTAAGAACCCTTGAAAAAACCTCATCAGGACCCGGTGACTTATTTTGCTTCAGTAGGTCTATCTGCTTCACAACCATTTCACTAGTGACTGTGATGTTACATAATTTATTTTCTTCTGGCCCACTATAAAAATTAATTACTGGAATATTGTTAGTGTCTTTCTATGTAAAAAGTGAGAGAAAATAATTATTTAAAATCAAGCACATTTCATTCTCTTTGTCAGTAAGATGCCCATAGTTATTTTTAAGGGGACCTATCTTATCTCTGACTTTTGTTCTATAGACCTGGAAAAATCTTTTTGGGTTAGTTTTAAAATCCCTAGCAACTTTAATTTCATAGTCCCTTTTAGCTTTTCTTATCCCCTTTTTAATGTCCCTCTTAATGTCAATATACTGATTCATAAGATGACCCTCACCTCTTTTGATACGCCTATAAATTCCTTTCTTATGCCCTAGTAGATATTTAAGCCTATTATTCATCCATTTTGTGTCATTTCTATTTGATCTAATTTCTTTATTTGGGATAAACGTTGTTTGAGCAGCATGTATAGTGTTCAGAAAACTGTCATATTGATATCTCACTTCGTTACCCCAGTCAACAGATGATAAGTGTTCTCAAACCCATGTAATTGCAAAGCGAAAATCGGGGTGTTACTGAGTTTTCGCTACTATCGTACTTCCATTCAATGCAAAATTAATTGATTTGTGGTCGCTAGCCCCCGTTCCCTAAAATTTCTAATTTTTAAACAAGGGATTCTTTGTTTGTCATAATAAGTCAAGCGGGTTTTTTTCCCCTTGTGGGTTTCTGTCACAAAACGCTTCAAAAAAAACATCCGAATATTCTAAGAAGTGTATGATTCTAAATTCCCATCAAGAAATTCCCAATCAATATGACTAAAGTTAAAGTCCCTAGAATTTTCCCATTTGGCCTTGTAGCCTTAACAATTTCCCCCCATAGTAGTCTCCCTTGGGCCCTATCAAAGTTTGGGGGAGGGTTTTTTTTTTTATCACTCTAAAATCTTTTTTTATGCCCCTCTGAAAATTCTACCCAAAAGACCGTAGGTTCTTCGATTAAATACCCGTTTATATTATAATTATATAATTTAATTATATATAATTATATAAAAATTATATATTATTATATATGCAAGTCGGAAATGGGGTTTAAAAAATTTTCGAAATTTAAAAGGGCATTCCGTTGCCTCTTTTTTTCCCCATTTAGTATTTGAAGAAATTTTTTAAAGTATTTTAAATGGTGAATGTTTTCGTCCTTCACGTTACGTTTTAAATTCTTATCGTCTTTTTGTTTATTTGGACCGGGTTACCAGGAAAATTTAAATTTGTAATTTATCCCGTTTTTAAAACCTACGATCAAAAAATTTCTATAAAATTTTACTTTCACGTTTATCCTCCTTGTAGTCACTCCTTTTATGTTTTAAATATTTCTTTGTATCTTTTGCACATTTTCGCTGCATTTGCTCCAAAATAAGGGGAAAAAACTAAAGGAAAATTTTTGACAATGAAAAAAAGGAATAACCAATATACCTCCGCTCTTATAGCTAAAAAATATTTGTCCAAAAATAATTGCCACCAGCAAATACTCTGGGTGCCAGTCCAGGTTAAAAACCCCGCTTCTCTCTTAACATTACTGATTTTTTGTGTTTTCTGGACACAGTGTGGAAAGTGGGGGTGAAAATAGGAAGCGAGAAAGAAATGAAGGTATAGTAGAGAGAGAGAGAGAGAGAGAGAGAGAGAGGGGAGAGAAGAGAGAGAGAGAGAGAGGAGAGAGAAGAGGAGAGAATATGAGGGCTCCCTAAATCTATATGGCAAACCTGAGACCTAAAGGGGATCGAGAGAAAAAATAACTGAAGTCTGGCATCTCTATTTTTCTCAGGTGGGGTTTACGCAATAATTTCCCGCGAACAAAATTAGTGAAGTAGCCTGTTTCCTTTAAATGGTGCACATGAAATTTAATATTAAAGGGAAAGTAGAATTATATCTCAAATTTTTCAACTACCAGCACTAATTTAAAACTAGTAAAACTGCAAATACTGTGAAACTAAAACCTTTTTTATTTTTCTAACTACTCGTCGTGAAGAAATTTCCCAAAGAAATCGGGTTCCAATGGCACCCTCATTGTTTCTTCTTAATCACTGTTTCTTTCATAAGCAATTCTATTTTTATAGGTGACCCATGATCACCCGGGTAGTTCTGGGAAAGTTTTGATGTAGTGCGTAATCAAGTGGTTACTGCGGGGACAAGACTTTTGCTTTTGTAAACCCCCTGAACTGCATTACTCGCCCCTGAATCGTTTTAGGTGAAAATGTTGAGCAAGGGCTTTGCAAACAGTTCGTATTTTGGCCCCCAATGGAAATAATCATTTTGACTTTTTTGTTTACATAGGTATTACACAATGCTTGTTGATCTCATGTAACGTATGCTGCTATGTTGAAATCTATGTTACTGTTTTTTAAATCCTGAATAAACATTTTGGCCTTAACCTAAAAAAATTCCTTTTAAAATATTCTTTTTTTTTGTCTCGGAGTTTCCTTTCCCTGTTATTTTTACAGCAATTTTCTCCATTTGAGTTTCTGGGTTGTTTCAGTGTTTGAAAACTTAAATGAGTCAACCCCTAAGTTTCCGTTTTAAAGCGGAAAAGATTAAAGTTTTGAATCTTTTTTTAGTGAGTTTGGGTTTTTTGTTTAATTACATGCATCGTCTAAATTTTATCTTTCCCGAAACTTTTCCTTAATCAACAGGAGGTTTGAAAAAATTTTGGGATAGATTTAAACCTCGTTTTAGGTTTCTATATCGATATTTCAAAATTAACATTTTGTAGGCCTTGTCGCAGTAGTTTTTAATGACAGCAGATCACTAAACCATTAAGAGGTCCATTTTTTAAAATTTAAATTTTGTCTCGTAAATCCCCTTCTGCTAATAGTGTAATTTTACACTCCCTTACTTGGGCCCCCACTCTCCATGAGTTTAAACCCCCCCTGTGGGATTTTTTTTTTTTCTTCCGTTAATTTTGAAAATAAAACTGACAACAAAAGGGGAGTAGTTGAGGGCTCATGACATGTTTTTTTTTTTTTTTAATATTTGTCATATTAACCAGATTATATGATTAATTTTTGATAATTGGTTCATTTGTTGATAATAATTTATTAATATTTGTTGATAACAATAATATTTTAAACTTTCATAATTCTCTCTCTCTCTCTCTCTCTCTCTCTCTCTCTCTCTTCTCTCTCTCTCTCTCTCTCTCTCTCCTCTCTCTCTCTCTCTCTCTCTCTCTCCATTTTTTGCTCTCATCGTCGCTCCCTTCTGCTTTCCCTTCCTCCTTTCCCCCCCATTTTTCTTAAAAAAAAATGGTAACTCAGAGGAGGGCTCGAAGATCCCAGGGATCAGAGGGGATTGGTTCTGGTAAAGAGGAATGGATGGAGGAGCAATGCAAAAGAATGGAGCAAGAGTGGGAGAGAAAACTAGAAGAGCTTGCTGCAAAAATGGGGACAGAGCTTTCTGTGGAATTGGGAAAATAGGTTGGATGAGGAGAAGAAGCATTGGGAGTCCCAAGTCGAAGCTGCAGAAGCCAAGATAAGGGTCCTAGAATATGAGGTAAATAGGATGAAGCGAACTACAGGGGTACTGACCAGAGGGGCACAGTAACTGAAGCTGGTACACCCCTACTGAATGAGGGATCCAACGGGAAGGAGACATAAATTACGCTAAGGTCCTATCAGCCCTATCACTCCACCAAGCAATGAAGAGGGAGAGCAGCTGGGTGCAGGGGTGGAGGGGGATAGGTCATATGCAGAGACATGACCATGCCACCAGGAGCTAGAGGAAAGAATAAGGAGAAAATGGCATGTACAGACAACCAGAGACACAGAGGGAAAGGCAATTGGAGGAGGAGAGGGCGAAGTCAGTGTTTATTCATGGGCTTCAGGAGAGTGAGGGAAGGACACATACTGAAAGACGGCAGGCAGAGAGACAGAAGATTGAGAACCTCATCAAAGAAATAGGTGAAGAGGAAATGTCTGAGATTGTAAATTTTCAGAGAATACGGGGGTACCTGAAGGGGAGAAAATGACCGATCAGGCTGATTTTCAAGACAGAAACAATGTAGAACAGAATCCTCCAAGAGAAACCACGGTTGAAGGATTCGGCAGCACACAAGAGGTGTTCCTAGACCGAGAGAGAGCGAAAACAGAACTACAGCAGCTGAGGGATAGGACACAAATACCGAAAGGAGCTAGGAGGAGAGACAAGGACAGAATCAGCAGAGGACAACCAGAGCAGGGCAGAGCAACAAGAGCAAGCACACAGCAGACCACCCCCAGAATCCCACAACCAATCACACTATACCAACACAGTCCACTATCCACACCCACAACCCCCACCCCACACTATGCTGTAGAATCCTGCAGTACACGCCAGGTCCTCCACCCTAACAGACCCCCCAAAACTCAGTGCTGGAGAGGAAACTGAAGGTATGGTACACCAATGCTGATGGAATAACAAGTAGGAGAGTGGTATGAAAGAGTCAAAGAGGCATCACTGGACATCATAGCCCTCACAGAAACCAAGCTCACGGGGATGATAACAGATACCATCTTTCCAATGGGATATCAGATCCTGATGAAAGACATAGGGAACAGAGGGGTGGAGGAGTGGCATTGCTGTCAAAAATCAATGGGATTTGATGAGCTGGAGAGAGGAGACAGAGGAGAAGCAAGTGATTACATATTTCTAACGCTTCAGTCTGGAGGTCCAAAGGTGGTAATTGCTGTGATGTATAACCCACCACAGAACAGAAGAGGGCCAAGGCAAGAGTTTGAAGAGAGTAACAGAGCGATGGTTGACACTTGCTGAAGTGGCCAGAAGGGCTCATGTAAACAGGGCAAAGCTACTGATCATGGTAACTTCAACCACAAGGAAATCGATTGGGAGAACTTGGATCCACATTGAGGTCAAGAAACGTGGATGGAGGTGGTACTGGAAAACCTCATGTACCAACATGTAAGGGACACTACCAAAGAGAGAGGAGAGGATGAACCAGCGAGTGTGGACCTAGTATTCACCTTGAGTAGTGCAAATATTGAGAACACATATGAAAGACCCCTGGGGGCCAGTGATCATGGGGGTTTTTTAAGCTTCGAATACATAGTAGGGTTACAAGTGGAAGGGGAAGCAGGAAGGGCTGGACGAATGAAGCCAAACTACAGGAAAGGGGACTACAAAAGGATGAAGAACTTCCTGAACGGGGTTCAGTGGGACAGAGAACTTGCAGGGAAGTCAGTAAATTAGATGATGGAATATGTAGCAACAACGTGCAAGGAAGCTGAGGAGAGGTTTGTACTCAAGGGTAACAGGAATAAGGAAAAAGCCAGGGTGAGCCAGTGGTTCCCCCAAAGGTGCAGGGAGGCAAAAATCAAGTGTGCTAGGGAATGGAAGAAGTACAAAAGGCAAAGGACCCATGAGAATAAGGAGAGCAGTCGTAGAGCCAGAAGTGAATATGCACAGGTAAGACGGGAGGCCCAAAGGCAATATGAGAATGACATAGCAGCGAAAGCCAAATCTG
Organism: Cherax quadricarinatus; assembly: GCF_026875155.1. Taxonomy (NCBI): domain Eukaryota; kingdom Metazoa; phylum Arthropoda; class Malacostraca; order Decapoda; family Parastacidae; genus Cherax; species Cherax quadricarinatus. Next base: position 12,532 of record NW_026465043.1, read on the forward strand.
CCCAAAACTGTTGTACAGCCACATCAGAGGAATACAACAGTCAAGGACCAGATAATGAGGCTGAGGAAGGAAGGAGGGGAGGTCACAAAAAACGACCGCGAAGTATGTGAGGAACTCAACAGGAGATTCAAAGAAGTGTTCACAGAGGAGACAGAAGGTCTCCAGAAAGGCAGAGAGGTGGGGTACACCATCAAGTGTTGGACACAATACATACAATCGAGGAAGAAGTGAAAAGGCTGTTAAGCGATCTAGACACTTCCCAAAAGGGGATAGGCCAGATAACATGTCCTCCATGGTCCTGAGAGGGAGCAGGT
>NW_026465044.1:5000-14041 GCF_026875155.1 Cherax quadricarinatus
GGCTAGAATTCAGGCTAGGAGCCAGACTAAGAACCAGGCTAGGAATCAGACTAGGAGCCAGGATAAATGCCAAGCTAGGGACAGGCTACGAGCCAGGCTAGGGACAGGCTTAGAGCCAGGCTAGGGACAGGCTAAGGGCCAGGCTGAGAATCAGTTTTTGAGCCAGACTTTGAGCCAGGCCGGGTTCCTGGTGGTGGATTATGCCGTTTTCTCCAGGAAGGCGGCTGAATAAAGCTGGCAGCGGCTCTCAGTAAAGTAGAGGATTCCTGGTCATCTCGCCTCCAGTTTATGGGGCCGCTGCTCTTTATGGAGCAGTCGGGGTCCTCCCAATTTTTTTTAAATTTCAGCCCAGGGGTGCCCCTGTGCCAAAGATCGGTTCAGGGGGCCCCTGTACCCTTTCCTGGGGCTTTAGTATCTTGGCGCTTTTTACTTTTTCCCTGGGGCCCTATGCATTTCAGGGTCCCTTCGGGTCTCCAAGATCAAAAATCAACTGGCACTTGTACATCTCCGGGGCTCTTGTAGTCCCCTTGCGCTTGTGCTCTCCTGGGCGCTTGTAGCTCCCGGGGTTCCTTGTAGATATGAATTTTAGGAACTTTTAGGCTCCACTGAATACTATTAAAATGAACCTTTTCACCTTCCAGCACCACTTTAGTTTATGAAGCTTTTATCTGCCCTTTTTGAGTTTAAAAAGGGTTTTTTCGTGTGATGGCCCCGGGTGACTGCGTCTCAGGCATGACGAAATTTGAGAGCTTCTTTCCCCCGGGCCCGGGAAGATTTTTGGCTGTCTTCACCCCCCCCAAACGGAGCATTATGGCCACCGTCCTCGGGGAAACGGCTTTTAGGGCCGCCAGCACAGTTGACCCCGAAAAAAAGTGAGACAAGAGGGAAGACTTGTTGAAAATTGGGAACGTTGAAATTAAATTCCGAGTTAAAAAAACTTCTATCTTTATCTCTTACTATCTCCATATGTCATTTCGGCCCATCGTTCTCCAATTTAACACCAGTCTTTTACATGTTTCACTCCTAAAAAAATTTTTTCTCGTCGACATATACGAAATTTTTCCCCCATAAAAGTTTTTTTTCCCCGGGTTTTTTCGCTTTTCGGTCACAAAAATAGCCAGTTGGGGTTTATCAGCACGTGCTTGTGTTCCCCCCATTTTGTGTTCAAAAACCCTAAAGACTTGGAAAAAACGCCGCCCCAAAATTTGAAAAAAAAGACCGACAAATAACCTTTTGGGGGACAATGTTTCGCCCTGTGTAGGATTTTCAAGTCAACAAGACTTGGTGAAGCTGCCGAAAAAAGCGAAACTCGCTCGAAAAAAAGCAGTTCTGCAATTGCGTCTTTTCTTCACATTGTGGGGAGTACAACTTTTGGATCTAGTAAAATTTCGTCTTAACGTACAGCAAAAAGAAAACAAACAGAAGCACTGCAGAACACACCCAACAAATTTCGAAGAGCCTTCACTTCCCCGTAGCTCTCTCCGCTCATACACCTCATTTTCCACGGGTTATCCTCAGCCGCGACCGTGGAGATTCCTGCTAATTTCCCTTTTTCCCTTTTAAAATCTCGCAAGCGCCCCGCGACGGACCCCACAGGGGATTTTTTGAGGGTCCGGGCAAACCCTCTCCAAGATATCCTGCTGATCCCGGGTTTACCCAAGGGCCCGGGGCCCGCGGCCCTGCGGAAGCCCCCGGGTTCCTCTTCACCTGTATTCCCCAAACACATTGTGGCTTTTCCCCTATATGTTCACCGTTTTTTTTGGGGGTATTGTCATTGCTGCTGCGTGGCAAACGATAAGGGAGAAGAAAAACCACCAGTGCCCTTTAAAAAAAAAAATTAGTTAAAAGTTTCCTTTTCATTTTCCTACCAAAAATTTACAAGTTCCTTTTTATGAGAGATCTCATTGACCCCCTAGTAAACCCCATTTTTTTAACTGTTAAAATATATTTCTGAAGAGAAAGAAATATAGGGCCCTTTAACTTTGATCAAAATTTTGTCAAGTATAATGAAAAAAAAAAATTCTTTTATAAACTTTTTTAAAAGTTTCAAAATAAAAATTCCTTTTCAGCTTGCACAAACTTGCTCTTAACTAAAAAAAAGTTTTATTTTTAATTTATAAAAAATTATCTTGTAAAACGTTTTTGACAGCTAAAAAAAATTGTTTTTTTACCCACAAAAAAATTTAAAAATTCTTAATTTAAAAGAATATTTTTAAAAAAAAACCCAATTTTGGACACCCTCAACAATAAAAAAACTAACCCTTTATTACAAAAGTGTCCTGATAAAAAAAAATTTTAAAGCTATTAAAGTACTAAAAAATTTGTTTTTTACTTGAAATATAAATATTTTTCCCCCAAAAAACCCTTTAGGTTTTCCCCCAGGTTTACCCCCAGGTATATCCGATAAATCCATATTTCTAAAACAAAAACGTCGGTTTACGGGAAACGGGGTTTGGATCTCCCACGGGGTGTTTTACAATCACAATGTTTGGGCGGATTTTCCCGCGGTAGCCATGAGGTCTCCCCAAACCCCCGGGACAAAGATTATCCTAAAGTTAAATGGGATAAAACTGATGGGGCCCCAACCTAGGTACCTAAATTCCAGCGGGAAAGGAATTAAAAAAGTAATGTTGGCCCCTATTTTGAACCCTTTTGGTCCCCCAAGTAAACCCCGAAGGATAAAAACAAATTTGGGAAAAACTCCCCGAAAAAAGCCCCCTTCCTGGCCCACAGCTGAAGGAAGGATTTTTCAAGGGTTTAAAGGGGCCCTTCTCATTTGGGGGTTTCCTTGTGTGTTCCCCCCGGGCGTTCGGGCCCCTCCTACAAACTAATGGAAGGATCACCTTTTTGTGTTGAGGTCCTCCACTACTGCTAAAGCTCTCTCTCTCTCTCTCTTTTTTTTTTTTTTTTTTTTTTTTTAAACGGGTTTGAAAAGGTTTAAAGGACCCCTTTGCTTTATTGACAGCTAATTACGGGTTAAGGTTTCCCAAAAACTTTTTTGGCATTTTTAAGGAGCTGTTCCCTTTACTTTAGCTCATTTGAAAGCTTTTTTTTGTTATGAACATACAAGTGGGGAACAGGATGAAGTTGGCCCCAATCTGGGGGCCCCGCATTTTCTTTTGATAAAACCTGATTTTAAATCTCGTTGACTTTCTTATGCTGTACGAATGTGTTCCAAAATCGGCCCATTGGGTTGTATGATCTAAAATGGAGGGGATGTTCAGGGAGAAGGGTACACCCAGGTAAAAGGTTGGGGCTGCTTTCTGCCCGTTTTTTGGCATAAAACCCTTGTTTCACGCTGTCCCCCGAAGTGGATCCAAGTGTGGTTTTTTTGGGCAAAAAGGCCCTTGTACAAAAACAGTAAGGCCCCCACCCACCCCTTTTCCTATGTTGAAGGCCTTTGCTGAAATGCAAAATTCCTATCCAGGATGGGTCCGGCGAGAGAGGGAGACGTCTTGCTTGTTCTCTACTCGGTCAAGCAGTCGCAGATGAGAGGGGGGGCGGGGCCAAACCCAAAAGAAAGGGGGAGCTTACTCAAGGGGGGTGAGCGTTTTGTGCCTGTACAGGTTCTTGCAACCCCTACTTTCAAGCAGATCCCGAGATACGGCGAAGTGTGTAAGTTCCGGGTCCCCTTGTTTGCAAAAAATTTAAAACATGGTTTTTTCAGGGTTTGTTTGGAGTAAAATTTCCCCCCAAAGGATATAAAACTTCTTTCCAGGTCCCAAAACTTTCCTCCCTTTCCCTCCTTATTTACTGCCCCGCATTCCCTTTCTTTGGTGCCTAGAGACGTTTCATTTGCGTTTTCTCAGGTGCAAATGTTACTTGCCATCAAATTTCCCCAACCCTTGATATAGCTCTCAGCTGGTATTAAATGTAGCTTAGGAGCTGGCATTTCTTCTCTTGGATAAGTGAAGGTCAGTGTACATTTCTTTCTGCATATGCATGTGATTCGGGGGAAGAGATGAAGAAGGTCGTTAAATTTTAGACATTCCATAACAATGGCCCAGACCCCTTCCTTGGGGAAAACGCTTGCCCCAATAGGAGGGCCTTGCTGATTCCGTTCCATTGGGGGAATACACTTAGAGATCTCCCCATAAAGGAAAATCACTGAGGAGGACATAGCGTAGAGCCTGCAATTCCCTGTCTCTCTTGTCTTTTTTTCTTTCCCTCTCTCTCTCTCTCTCTCTCTCTCTCTTTTAACAGGGTTTGACAAAGGGTTTGGTTAAGGTTTCCCCAGCTTTTTTGACAGGCTCTTTACAGGGTTTGTATTTTCCCAACTTTATTGGCAAAACTAAATGCCCGTTTCCTTTCATCCCGCTATTTTGGGGAAAACATTTTTTTTTTATGGACATACAAGTGGGGGAAAGGGTTTAAGTTGGGCCCTCTGGGGCCAGCCCTTTTTTATGTGTTTTAAAATGACTTTTATCGCGTTTTAAAATCATTATGCTGTTTCGAATGTGTTCCCTTTCTCGAGTCATCCCGGGTATATATGATCTTAGATGGAAATGTTTTCTGGAGAAAGGGGACAGCCCGAGTGAAATTGCTTTCTTTTGCCTGTTTGTGGCAAAAAAAGCTTGTTTCACGTGTCTTTGAAGTGGATCCCAAGGGGATTTTTGGGGTTTTGAATTTTTTTGGCCCTTTTTAAAATAACTTTTAAAGGGCCCCCCACATCCTCCTGTGTTGTAGGCTTGTGAAATGGAAAAGAAACTATCCAGGATGGGTCCAGGCGAGAGATGAGACGTCTTGCTCTGTTCTCTACTCTGTCAAGCAGTCGCCCGATTGAGAGGGGGGGGGGCCCGGCAAAACCCGAAAGTGGAGCATACTAAGGTGTGAGCCCTACTTGTGCCTCGACGAATGTTTTCAAACCCCCACCGGGCAAGCAGATGCGAGATACGGGGGAAGTGCTGTAAACTTCCCGGCTTTCCTTGTTTGCAAGATTTACAAAATGGTTCTTCATGGTTTGTTTGGAGCAGAATTTTACCCCCCAAAGGGTATCAACTTTTTTCCAGGTTTCCCCCACCCTCCCATTCATCCTTACTACTGCCCAGCATTACCATTTTTTGGTGCCCAGAGACGGGTCATCATTTTCGTTTTCTTTGGTTTCAAAAAGTTTTCTTGCCTCTCTTTCCCCAAACTTATCCCCTTTGCTGGTGATTGATGTGGCTTAGGGGCAGTGGCATTTTTCTTTTTGGATAAGTGAAAAGTCAGGTACAGTCGTCGCATAGCCCCCGGGGTTCTGGGATGAGATGAAGAAGGGCGTTGAAGTAGACATTCCATAAAAAATTGGGCCCAGCACGTTCCCTTTTGGAACATTTTCCCCCGTAGGTGTCTTGTGATTTTCCCTTCCATTTAGAACTACCCTTTGAGATTACTATGAAAAGGGAATCACTTTAAAGGGGACATAGGTTTGAGTTTCGTTCCCCGTGCTTGAAGTTTTGCTAGGAGGCCTGGTGCCCCACCGGTTTGAAAGCGCCAGCAATTTTCCAGTGCTACCACACAGCTGAATTTGGATTCATCCAGTGACTGGTTTCCCCTTTGGGTAGAGGGTTTTAAAAAACAGATCAGCAGCAAAAATTAACCTTTCTGAAGCCATATTTTCGATCCAAAAATAGTGAGTGGTTGAAAAAAAAACTGTTTATTTGCCTTGGTTATTGTTCAAAGGGTCTTACCAGTGATTGGGAAAGGGGTGGGCACTGGTCTGTAGTTTTGATTTCTGGGTTGCTCTTCTTTTTGTGAAAAGGGACTTCATTTTCCTCTTTCCACAGAGGTGCCATTTACACTGTTCTAGGCAGTGCTGAAAGATGCGAGTTAGGGGGTTTATCTGGTCCCGACATTCCGGGAAACTTGGGGTCAACTTGTCTGGGGGCCCCCAGGCCCTTTTTTTGGTCAAACGATTTTAATAAAGGAAATGCACCCCCTCCTCTTCCTCCCCTCTCTTTTCTCTTTTTCTCTCTCCCCTCCTCTCTCTCTCTCTCTCTTTTCTCCTTCCCCTCTCCCCTCTCTCCTCTCTTTCATTTTTAACCCTTTTCCCGCATCTTTCCCTATATTTACGCTGTTTTTCTCCCATGAGTTATATAAAGAAGTCTCTCTTGCGCTCAGATCCCCTAACAAAAAGCTTGCTTTGGGCAGAAATGGGGGGGGGGATTGGCAAAAATAGGGTCGAAAATTTCAGCAGTCATTCTCTTGCGATCACCCGGGAAATATTCCCAAATGGGTAAATAACAAAAAGGTAAAAGGGAAAGGGGGTCAGCAACAGCTATCTCTCCGTACGGCCAAATTTTTTTTTTTCAAAGGGTTTTTAAATACCTTTATGCGGGAAATGTTAAAAAACCTTTTGGGTTTATTTATTGCCTTTTCCTGAGGGGAAAATATTCCCCCACTACCCCTTTGGGAAATTTCCAAGTGGGGGGGGGGAAGGGGGAAAATCTTTTGCTCTCCGTCAACCCCCCCCTGAGTCGTTTTCCCCCCCCTTGCGGGGGTCGTTCACCCTCTGGACGACCGGGCCCCCGTTCCTTGTGCTTAAGTTTTACTTCTTAACTGATATGGATCCCGGTGAGCCACCAGCACGACGCCCTTCTTCCCCATGAGTTTTATTTGGAAATGACTTTTTCTCCCCGGTTTATTAGACTGGTTTTGACTCAGCCCGTTAAACCGGTGGTGACAAACCCGGGGTTTCTGGGTTTTTTTGCTTTAAACCCGGTTTTACCGGTTGTCACTCACCGGTTTTAATTCAAACCCACTGTACTCAACCCGTTCGACCAAATTTTCACACACGGCTTATTAATTTCCATTCCCGGGGGCCATCATCCCCGCAACCCCCCATTCCCCGCACCACAACATCCCCGTCCACCCCCACCTTCCCGGATCACCATCCTAAACCACCACCATTCCCCCCCACCACCATCCAGCCCCCAAAACCCCGAATCACCATCCCAGCACCAACATCCCAGAAGCACTAACAGCTCACCCTAGCTTCCCCGTGTTGACAAACAACAACCATGGAACAATGCACTGCCATAAGACTGACACTATTCATCACAGTCCAAATTAATGTCCACCTCCAATTGCCCCACACCCGCACACTGGTCCAATAAACACAAGGACCATTACTCTCGGTGGGACCATTAATGGTCTGTGTTGGCTTTTACTGTGACTTATGTTAGTGTCGGTGATTCCTTGATAGCTACTATGTATCTGAGCGGTACTGCAGGATGACGCGAGGATCAATGCCGGAGTTGGTATTGTGTCAATGAGTGAGGCTCGGTGGTAATGTTTCATGGAGAATGGGAGAGGCGAATATTCTCTCTCTCTCTCTTCTCTCTCTCTCTCTCTCTCTCTCTCTCTCTCTCTCTCTCTCTCTCTCTCTCTCTCTCTCTCTCTCTCCTTCTTACTCTCTCTCTCTCTCTCTCTCTCTCTCTCCTTCTTACTTTCTCTCTCTCTCTCTCACCTTCTGGAGAAACTCCAACCTTCAATCCTCCCAATTCAAACTCTGCCTTCACTACCAATATCAGTCACAATATTGTCCATTACAAAGAACCTGAGAGTTTTACTCACAAATGCAGACGGAGAGTTCAACAAAGCGAAAGAACCGAGATAATATAAAGTGTTAGAGAATTGATAACCATTAGTATCAGCAACGGCAGCAACGAAATTACCTAAAAACAATAACCAATGCAATATTCCCTGATAAATATCAGATAATAATTAAAAGAACACAGGCGGAGGAAGAGTGCGTTCTCTTACAAAAGAAAAATAATCGGTAGCAGATTGAAGAATTGAAGCATCAAATTGCAGTGGGCTCATACACTAAATCACATTTTTTGTGGAAAAAAAAACAGGAGCAATATAACTGGTAGTGGAAGTAATCTACAATTCACAACAAGCAATCCAAACATGAACACGAGGATAAGCGTAAAGCCATAAAAAGCATCACTTGATTGGCAGGTTTAACTACGAATAAAGGAAAGCAAAAAACTTTTATTTACAGCCGGGACTACGAGCACAGAGAGAGAAAAAAAACGAGAGCCTAGAGACCTGCACAGAGAAAGAGACACGCAGAGAGAAACTCTGGGATTCAGTATCGAGAAACTAGGTTTCTCTAACACACTAAATATCCAACGAATTCGTAGTTGATAGGAAAAGATGAGCCAACCAAATTAGACTTGATATTCAGCCGGAATGAAACTGACATCAAACAGCTAGACTGACAAGTCTAGAAACAAATCAATATGTTTTATACTTAAGCGACAGGAATAACAACAGACAAGAGATTAAGTCACCGAAGAAGCAAATACGGGAAAGTAATGAGACTTCCTCTTACGAATGTAGTAAGACAACGAAACCTTGGAAAGTAAGATTAAATAAGATATATTTCTTTGAAACGAACAGAATTAACGGAAAGTTTTATTCTGTTAGGTGAAAAGGAGAAACACAAAGATATTCTACAGTTCAGTACGCCAAGTTCACAGGCGGAAGTAAGAACAGGAAAGCTCGTGAACAGCAAAGAAAGTTCAGGAAGGGGATTGAACAATCGTGTCAGCCCCACCGTGTTAGCACCACGGTGTCAGCACCACGGTGCTAGTGTCAGCACCGTGGCTAGTGTGGGAGTCGTATTACTTGATTTTAATACAGTAACAGAGTCGTACTGTCTCGCTATAGCCCTTCCGCTCTTCTCCAAATTTTATTTTTCCTTTCCCTCTTTTTCCCATTTCCGTCTTCTACCCTTTGTCTCCTACTCCTTCTCTCTTTTACCCTTAGTCATCATCATCTCTTTCTCTTTCTTTCTCTCTCTCTCCCCTCTTCCTTACGTCTTGTATTTCCTCTAATCTCACACAAGATACGAAGGGAGGAAAAATTGAAAGAGGTATGTGGGAGGAACTACCTGGAACCCGACAATAGTCCAGACATATCTAAGACTGTTTGTAGACTCCACTCTATGAAATTTATTGTCTTAAATTGGCAATTTTGTGGCACTTTTAGAGAGAAGCTGGACGTGTTGCCAAGTGTGTGTGATGTGTGTTGTGTGTGTGTTGGGGTTTGGG
>NW_026465045.1:0-14797 GCF_026875155.1 Cherax quadricarinatus
TTTTCCCGGGGGTTTTAAGTATCTTCATCATTGAAAATCAGGGCCTATTTACGTGGAATATCGCCCTCGGGGTAATCGGGGGTGAGCTTCAGATTTTAAATTCCGTTTGCCCCTTTTGGGTGTTTGCTTTACGGGAAAACCAAAATTACACTTGCTGTTATCTCTCCATCTCAGGCTATAATTTATTGTTTTTCTTCAGACCCCTTTTCCGATGGGCCCTTTAAAAAAAGTGCCCTTCTTCTACCAGGATTTTCCCGTACCATGCATTTGTTCATCTTCGCTGCATTACACAGCCCCGTACCCACTTGCATGTTGGTATATTCTGTTCTTTAATCCTCTCCTTCTGGGGCATTATTTCCGGTTTGCCTTTTTGTTTCGTCATTACCGCCACCGATTCTGTTATTTGGTGTTTAAAAATGTCCCTTTTTCCTCTGGGGGGGGGGTCCTCACGGTTTCCCGTGGAATTCAGTTGAGGCTTTTTTGCCACCCCCCCCCTCCATTTTTTTAAATACAGGTACGCACACCCTTTTTGACTCGGACTCTACTCTCTTTTGGCATCGATCTCTCAGTCTGCTTTTTCCTCCCTGCATTAGACTTCACTGGTCTTTTCTCCCGGATTTACATGACAGCGATCATTTCCCAATATTCTTCTTCCCTTCATATTCCCCACCTCTTCGCACCCCACCTGGAAAATTTGATCGGGAAATTTGGAATTTTACTCACACCTAACTGTTTTTAAGGGTTCCTTCTTCGTCCTCCATCGATGAGTTTTTTAAAACCTTTTCCGTCCTCCATTTTAACCGCAGCTTTCTTCATCCCCAAACTTCGGGCAGGCATTTCGAAAATGTGTCCCTTTGGTGGTCTCCTGCTTGTGCTCGTGCATAGTTTGAAACGCGCTGCAGGGGCGGTACCGTAAATTTTTTTTTTTTTTTTTATTTATTTATTTTTTTCCAATTTGAGAAACAATAAAAGAGGTACAAAAAAAAAGATAAGAGCACTCCCAAAAGCCACTTTTCTATGATGCATTTGGGTGGCTTAAAATTAACTTAAGATTACTAAGCAATGATGAAATCATTAAAGCATTAAATGTAAACAGATTACTATAAAGCACAAGTGGTATTACAAAGACGGGTCTTGGTTGCATTCTCTATGAAGGATCTTTTTAGGTATGTATTTAAAAAAAATAAATTTAATTCGGTTTTGGGTTTAACTTTTTATGTTAAATTTGTGAAAAAACTTTAAAGTATACAATTTAAAAGGGTTCAGTTATTCATTTTTATTTGGTTTTGGGTGGTAATGATTTTTGAGAAGGACTTAAAATTTAAAAAAGGGTAGTGTTTTTTTTTTTTACAGGTAATGAATTCCAGTTTTGGGCCTTTTATGTTTTGGGGAGGCTGGTCTCGCCCGGGGCCGGGGGGGCGTTGCCCCGGAATCTCTCCAGGAAAAACTCCGGTTAGTTTTTGCAGTGTGAGAGGCCGAGGAACTCAAAGAGTGATCTGGCCTTGTGTTATGGTCTTTGTTCTTTTTGAGGTTGGAAAGGAAATGTTTGAGGGGGGGTTAATCAGATTTAAAGTGTTCTATGTTTTGGGTGCAGAAATAAGTTGGGTTTTTTTTGGTGAGTAGGTTTAGTGTATTGAATATTGGGGGGAGTGTGCTGCCTGAAGTGGAATTTGTTTTCTTTCAACTGCACCCTTTTGTTGGGTAATTATGGTCGGAGGGTTTTAAATTGGGTTGGCCCCATGCAAAAATTCCATGGGTGAGATGGGGGTAAATAAGGATTGATTAGGGCCAGGAGGGCTGATTGGGGAAACAAGTACCGTATCTTCGTGTATGCCTAATTTTGGGGAAATTTTTTAAAATTTTTTGTAATGTGATAAAATTTGACTATTATCAAGGTGGTTTCCCAAAGAATTTTCCCCTGTTATTTTTGGATAGGTGATCCGTTTACATTATGTTGAGGGACTTGTAGCTCTGTTCCCAAAACTGAATGAAGTAGGTTTTGTCATGTTTTAGGTAATTTTTGTTGTCCTATCCGGAGATTTTTTCGTAATTGGGGATTTACAGAATTGGCTGGTGACGGGCGGGGTGAGAGAAGACGTATGTGGTCTTTTGCAAATTGTGGGTTTGAGTAATTGCGAAGCTTTTGGAGGTCTTTTGTATGGGGAAAAAGGAAAAAGGGGGCCCAAGGACATTCCTGGGGGACACCAAACTGTATTGGGTTTCGCAAAAGAGTTTCCCCCATTTGCTACACATTTGGCTTTGTTGCTGGGGTATGATTGGGTAGTTGAGGGAGTCCCTCTTATCCCATAGTGTGAAAATTTTTCGTGGAAAAAGTCAGGTCAATGTATCAAAAGTTTTACGTAATCAATGAAGTCCCAGTGGACTTCTTTTTTCTCTATTGCAGTGTATATATTTTTCTGCATGTGTATAATAATCATTAGTATTTTTATTAGGCCGAACCCAAATTGGCAGGGGTTGAGTATGTTTTGGGAGATAAGGTAGGATAGTTCTTTTATGAATTATTTTTCAAAGTTTTTTAAAAGGGGGGTTTTTAAAGTTGGTTTTTGCCTATAGTTATTCAACTCTTTTGGGTTTCCCCCCTTTTGGATGGGGGTGCCCCTTGCTATTTGAGTACGTGGGAAAGGGGAGGATTAAAAGGGATTTGTTAAAGAGGTTGCAATGATTGGTGATAGCATTGTGACCTTTTTTGTTTTATAAAGGGTGAAAGGTATTTAAATCCCCTGCCTTGTTTTTTAGGCGTTGATAATAAGGGAGACTTCGTATGGGTTAGTCGGAGTGGGAAAACAGTGTGTTCGGGTTTTTTGCCCGGTGAGGAGTCATTTGGGGGGGATTGAGCGGGGGATTTTTTGGGCAAGGTTTTGCCCAATAGTGGGGAAGAAATCATTGATCTGTTTGCTGTTTTCTTTTGGGGATTTGGGGGGTTATTGTTTTGTTTTTTATTTCGCTATTTCGTGATACCTTTTTTTTCCCAGAATTTCTGATGGGTTTTTTTCCAGGTTTTTTTTATATCACCTGAAAGTTGGTAATCTGTTTCATAATCAATTTTTTTGCCCTTCTTACAGGTGGTTGGATTGACGAGAACGTTTTTTTGGGGTCTCTGGTTAGTGACCCTTCTGTACTGTTTTTCATTTTGGGTTTTGTTTTTGGGTTTTGAGATGGGGTGTTAGCCGGGGGAAATGTTCATCTTTTTGCTTCACTGTTTGTTTTTTTAGGGCAGTGCTTGTTTGAGGTTTTGGGGTTTTTTTTTTTTAGAAAATTATTTTACTTTGTCAAATCTGATAGGTTTTTAGCCAGGGGGCCAATCAAGTTTGCTATTGCTGTTGTGAATTTATTAAGGCTGCCTCATTTTGAATCTGAAGGTGACTTTTGTAGTGTTTGGGGTAGTTTACCCAAAAGGTTTTTTTGAGGAAAATAGGGGGTGGTTTGTGGTATTACTGTAAATTTTGCCTGATTTAAAGGGGGTATGGTGTTGGTCCAGTGTGGTAAGTAGGGGAAAAAAATAGTCCTTTTAAACTCTTGTAGGTTTTTTTACTGTTGGTGTAAAAATCAGTTACTCATTGGGTTTTTGAAATTTAGTACGTGTGGTCCTGGGTTTTCAGGGAAATTTTTATTGAAGTCACCCGAAGTGTAAGTGTTTTTTTTATGGTTTCATCAGTTATTATTCCTGTTTTTATAAATTGGTAATGTTTGACTTTGGGCTCTGTAGTGCTTATCAATGTAGAGGGTTTTTTTAGTTCTTGGATTTGAATTTTGTATTTATATTCCCCATGTTATCCCTTGTGCAAGTATTAGTGAACATTTTTTGTTTTTGAGTAGTAAATGGCTGTGCCCCCCCTTGGGCGGCTACATTTTGTATGGGTGTGTAACCCGGGGGTGGAATGAATCGTACTATCAGGCTTTTGCCAGGTTTCAGTTAGTGAAGAGGACATATGGCATGCAAGGAATTTAGTAAAGCTGTGAGGGCCGTAATGCTTGCTTAAAGATCTGATATTGTTTTAAAGATAGTTAAGTTGTTGTGGACTGAGAGTGCCTTTGATTTTTTGCAGTGTATTTTTTTCCCGTAAATGTTTGATTATTTAAAACATTAAAAAAAGGTTGGGTTTAGGGTCAATGCTTGTAACATAAAATTTTAGTGAATCTTAGTTTTAATTAAGTATAAAACAAAGTAAATAGTCTTAAACTAAAAAAAAGCACCTGGATTATTTAACAAATGTAAAAAATGAGCTAAGGGACAATACAAATAAAAGGTTTATCAAATGTGGGCTTGGGAAAATGTAGTAGGGAGTACTATAAAGTAAAATTTTTTAAAAATTAGAATTATATTAAAAAAAAAAATATAAAAAGGGGCTAATTAGGTTGTGGTAAAATAAAAGTGGTAATCAAATAAAAGAACTTTGGGAAAATAAAGGCAAAATTGTGAACTTATTCTACTTTAGCCTAGAAAAGACCTTTATTATTTTAACAATTGGAAAATAAACTAGGATATTAAATAAAGCTAAATAAAGGAGAAAAAATAAAGGGGTAAAATTAAGTAAAGGTAAGCAAAGTTAAATGACAGATGGTAGGAAATTTTAAAAAAAACTTATAAAATAAAAATACAAATTTTAAAGGTTTTGCAATTTTTCACAGGTGGTTAGGGTTTTTGACAAGATCAAGATTATAACAGATTTAAAAATTGACAAAATAAAATTCACAATTAAAATACCCAAAAAAATACTAGTAAAAAAAAAACAATGGTAAGGGCTTGGTTATAATTTTATAGTAAGATGGTAGAAAGGACCCCGGACCGGTACAAGGTAAAGGGATAATATAAAGGGTTGGGGGTTTAATTCAAAAATTGAAATTTGGCAACAAAATGTATGGGGGAAATATAAAATAATGTTTAATGTAAAAAGTAAATTGGGGTGTAAATAGGTGTTTTAAAAAAAATTTAGTAAGTAATAATGATTTAAAAAAAAAAGGAAAAATAAAGTTTATTTCATTTTTAATATTGCACTGGAGTTATACTTGGGTTATTGGCAGTAAAAGTTTTTGAGTAATCTAGGATAGTAAATGTGGTATTAAACATAAAGGAAATAGCAAATAAAGGTTTTTAAATGTCAAAAATGTTAAGAGTAATTTTAAATTTTTGTAAAAAAATTTTATTTATAATTTTAGTAATATCAATTGATAGTATTTAAAAAAAATGAGGTTTGTAAAAGGCAGAGAAAGTATCAATTCAGCTAATGTTTTTGCGAACAAAAGAAAAAAAGAAAATACATAAGGGACTTTTGTTTCTAGTAAAAAAACAAAAAAATGAGGGAGTTGATTATTTGATTACTAAGAGTTGTACAATGAATTTTTAACAATAATGGGGGGCACCTGATTTTTAAACAGAAGCGTGCGATCGCTCGCCCGTGTCATCCGTGACCTAAAAGCACTTGTGGCGGATTATTCTCCACTACTCTGCTTCCTCTTGAGTGCAGTCTGGGAAAAGTACGAAAAAATGAGTGGGAAAATTTCTCCTGACCCGGGTCCTGTTCTGGGGTTTCCCGGGGTTGACATAGCAAACCCCCTAGATGTTGCCAATGAAATTTTGGGAATCATTGGTCCGTATTCTCAGGGACTCCCCTCTATGCCCCCCATTTTTTTTTTAAAGTCGCCGAGGTTTGCACCCCTTTGGGCTTTTTTTCTTCGAGAAGAAAGTATAATGTGCCCCTTTTTCACTCAAAATGGGGGCAACACTTCAGCTTGCCGATCATCGGGAGCGGGGGCCCACGACATTCAATTTTGTATGTACAACATTTCACATCAGCCCTTGCGTCCTATTGCCTTTTAAAAATTTTTTTGGGCACAAAGGGGTTCTTCCACGCTGTGGAAAATCCCCATTGTTTTCCCTTTCCCCCAAACCCGGCCCCCCTAAAGGGAATAAAACCCCCCACTATCGTCCCCTTGCTCTTACCAGTGCTGTTTGCAAAGTGATGGAATGCCTAGTAAATAGACGTTTAGTGTGGTATTTAGAGACACACAACAGTCTGTCCACTAGTCAACATGGCTTTCGTAAGGGCCGTTCTACCATTGACCCCTTACTATGCTTGGATACATATGTTCGTAATGCCTTTGCAAATAACCACTCAGTTATTGCCATATTTTTTGATCTTGAGAAGGCACATGACACAACTTGGAGGTATAATATTTTAGCCCAAGCCCACTCCTTAGGCCTTCGAGGCAATCTACCATCCTTCCTTAAGAACTTTTTAACTGACAGGCATTTCCGTGTTAGGGTTAATAATGTGCTCTCCCCGGACTTTATCCAAGCTGAAGGTGTCCCCCAGGGATGTGTTCTGAGCACAACACTTTTTCTCCTTGCTATTAATGATTTGGCCTCTAGTCTTCCATCAAATATTTGGTCATCACTCTATGTTGATGACTTTGCTATTGCCTGTGCAGGTGCTGACTGTCACCTCATTACAGTTTCTCTCCAACATGCAGTCAACCGTGTTTCCAGTTGGGCCACCACACGTGGGTTTAAATTTTCCAGCACTAAAACCCACCAAATTACTTTCACTAGACGCTCTGTCATCTCCGATCATCCTTTGTACCTCTATGGCTCCCGTATTCCTGAACGTGATACAGTCAAGTTTCTGGGCCTCCTCTTTGATTGTAGGTTATCCTGGAAACCTCACATTACCTCTCTGAAGGCAACTTGTCACAGCCGGCTGAACCTTCTTAAAACCCTTGCTCATCTTTCATGGGGAGCTGATCGTCGAACCCTCCTCCACCTACATTCCACCCTTATTTTATCGAAACTTGATTATGGTGACCAGATCTATTCAGCGGCATCTCCTGCTACTCTCTCTAGCCTTAACCCCATTCATCACCAAGGATTACGTTTATGCCTTGGTGCTTTTCACTCTTCCCCTGTCGAGAGCCTCTATACAGAAGCGAACGTTCCATCCTTATCCGATCGCCGTGATGCCCATTGCCTGCGCTACTATGTACGCTCTCATGATCTCCGCAATCCTTCCATTTATAGAATGGTCACTGATATTAGTAGACATTATTTGTTCGCCGCCCCTGTTTACTCCGTCCCTTCTCTCTTCACCTTCATTCGCTCTTGTCTTCTCTTCAACTACCACCTTTCTATGTACATGTAGCATCTCACTTTTCCCTACCCCCCTGGGAAGTTCCAGCTGTTCGAGTCTGTTCTTTCTCCCTCCCTTGCTCGAAAACCCAACTGTCTACAGTCGCCTCCCGCTCTCTTTTTCTTGACCACTTTCACTCTCATTCTCATGCCATTGCCGTGTACACAGATGGCTCTAAGTCTTCTGATGGCGTAGGATTCGCAGCAGTGTTTCCGGACAGCATCGTACAAGGGCATTTACTATCTTCGGCTAGTATTTTTACTGCTGAATTGTATGCCATCCTTACAGCACTTATTCCGTATTGCATCTATGCCTGTGTCATCATTTGTGGTTGTCTCCCGACTCCCTTAGTGCTTTACAGGCTATACAAAAATTTGATACACCTCACCCCTTAGTCCTCCGTATCCAACTTTGGCTACGCCGCATCTTTACCAAGCATAAAGATATTGTTTTTTGTTGGGTCCCTGGTCATGTTGACGTACAGGGCAATGAACAGGCAGACACTGCTGCACGGTCAGCAGTACATGACCTACCAGTTTTTTATAGAGGTATTCCATTTACGGACTATTTTGCTGCAATATCTTCCCACCTTCACACCCGTTGGCAACAACGTTGGTCTACTATGCTCGGCAACAAACTTCAATCTATTAAACCGAGTATAGGTTACTGGCCGTCTTCTTATCACCAGTGTCGAGGTTGGGAGACTACTCTCTCCCGTCTTCGCATTGGCCATTACGTCTTACTCATGGATATCTCATGGAGAGGCGTCCTGCTCCTCTCTGTGAGAATTGCCAAGCTCCATTATCAGTCAGCCACATTCTGTTGGACTGCCACTTTATCAACGAGCACGCAGAATTTCCCTCTGTCGTCGTCTTCGCTCCGCACTTCTCTCTTTACCTTCCCTTCTCGCTGATGGACCCACCTTTCATCCGGACTCTCTCATTGACTTTTTGACAACAACTGACTTACTTCACAAATTCTGATACCTTCAGCCCTTTCTACTTCAATCTCTTGCTACCCCCTACCCCCGTACTATCCCCTGCCCCGCTGTTTTCTGTAACCTGCTGATCATCCCTCCTCCCTTCTGCCATCCAATACCCTCGCTTCCTTCCCTACCCTGCAGCGCTGTATAGCCCTTGTGGCTTAGCACTTCTTTTTGATTATAATAATAATAATTGAAGAGATTTTTAAGATAGGACACATGTTGAGCCTATATATCATCAACCACAACTATATCGTGCCTTCAAGACTAGCTTATGGAATGAAGCAGAGGTGTCGCTAGGGTTGGTGTCACCCTGGGTGAAATCCAAAGGCGGGTGGAGAGGGGTAGTAAACTCCAGTTACATCACTGCTGCATGACCAGTTACATCACTGCTGCATGACCAGTTACATCACTGCTGCATGACCAGTTACATCACTGCTGCTGACCAGTTACATCACTGCTGCATGAACCAGTTACCTCACTGCTGCGTGACCAGTTACATCACTGCTGCATGACCAGTTACATCACTGCTGCATGACCAGTTACATCACTGCTGCATGACCAGTTACCTCACTGCTGCGTGACCAGTTACATCACTGCTGCATGACCAGTTACATCACTGCTGCATGACCAGTTACATCACTGCTGCATGACCAGTTACATCACTGCTGCATGACCAGTTACATCACTGCTGCATGACCAGTTACATCACTGCTGCATGACCAGTTACATCACTGCTGCGTGACCAGTTACATCACTGCTGCATGACCAGTTACATCACTGCTGCATGACCAGTTACATCACTGCTGCATGACCAGTTACATCACTGCTGCGTGACCAGTTACATCACTGCTGCATGACCAGTTACCTCACTGCTGCGTGACCAGTTACATCACTGCTGCGTGACCAGTTACATCACTGCTGCTGCGTGACCAGTTACATCACTGCTGCATGACCAGTTACATCACTGCTGCATGACCAGTTACATCACTGCTGCATGACCAGTTACCTCACTGCTGCGTGACCAGTTACATCACTGCTGCGTGACCAGTTACATCACTGCTGCGTGACCAGTTACATCACTGCTGCATGACCAGTTACATCACTGGTGCATGACCAGTTACATTACTGCTGCATGACCAGTTACATCACTGGTGCATGACCAGTTACATCACTGCTGCATGACCAGTTACATCACTGGTGCATGACCAGTTACATCACTGCTGCATGACCAGTTACATCACTGCTGCATGACCAGTTACATCACTGTTGCATGACCAGTTACATCACTGCTGCATGACCAGTTACATCACTGCTGCTGACCAGTTACATCACTGTTGCATGACCAGTTACATCACTGCTGCATGACCAGTTACCTCACTGCTGCATGACCAGTTACCTCACTGCTGCGTGACCAGTTACATCACTGCTGCGTGACCAGTTACATCACTGCTGCGTGACCAGTTACATCACTGCTGCATGACCAGTTACCTCACTGTGCATGACCAGTTACATCACTGCTGCATGACCAGTTACATCACTGTTGCATGACCAGTTACATCACTGTTGCATGACCAGTTACATCACTGGTGCATGACCAGTTACATCACTGTTGCATGACAGTTACATCACTGGTGCATGACAGTTACATCACTGGTGCATGACCAGTTACATCACTGCTCCATGAACAGTTACATCACTGGTGCATGACCAGTTACATCACTGCTGCATGACCAGTTACATCACTGGTGCATGACCAGTTACATCACTGCTGCATGACCAGTTACATCACTGTTGCATGACCAGTTACATCACTGTTGCATGACCAGTTACATCACTGGTGCATGACCAGTTACATCACTGTTGCATGACCAGTTACATCACTGGTGCATGACCAGTTACATCACTGGTGCATGACCAGTTACATCACTGTTGCATGACCAGTTACATCACTGCTGCATGACCAGTTACCTCACTGCTGCATGACCAGTTACCTCACTGCTGCGTGACCAGTTACATCACTGCTGCGTGACCAGTTACATCACTGCTGCATGACCAGTTACCTCACTGGTGCATGACCAGTTACATCACTGCTGCATGACCAGTTACATCACTGTTGCATGACCAGTTACATCACTGTTGCATGACCAGTTACATCACTGGTGCATGACCAGTTACATCACTGTTGCATGACCAGTTACATCACTGGTGCATGACCAGTTACATCACTGGTGCATGACCAGTTACATCACTGCTGCATGACCAGTTACATCACTGGTGCATGACCAGTTACATCACTGCTGCATGACCAGTTACATCACTGGTGCATGACCAGTTACATCACTGCTGCATGACCAGTTACATCACTGTTGCATGACCAGTTACATCACTGTTGCATGACCAGTTACATCACTGGTGCATGACCAGTTACATCACTGTTGCATGACCAGTTACATCACTGGTGCATGACCAGTTACATCACTGGTGCATGACCAGTTACATCACTGGTGCATGACCAGTTACATCACTGGTGCATGACCAGTTACATCACTGGTGCATGACCAGTTACATCACTGCTGCATGACCAGTTACATCACTGGTGCATGACCAGTTACATCACTGGTGCATGACCAGTTACATCACTGTTGCATGACCAGTTACATCACTGGTGCATGACCAGTTACATCACTGTTGCATGACCAGTTACATCACTGGTGCATGACCAGTTACATCACTGGTGCATGACCAGTTACATCACTGGTGCATGACCAGTTACATCACTGGTGCATGACCAGTTACATCACTGGTGCATGACCAGTTACATCACTGGTGCATGACCAGTTACATCACTGCTGCATGACCAGTTACATCACTGGTGCATGACCAGTTTTACATCACTGGTGCATGACCAGTTACATCACTGTGCATGACCAGTTACATCACTGGTGCATGACCAGTTACATCACTGTTGCATGACCAGTTACATCACTGGTGCATGACCAGTTACATCACTGGTGCTGACCAGTTACATCACTGGTGCATGACCAGTTACATCACTGGTGCATGACCAGTTACATCACTGGTGCATGACCAGTTACATCACTGGTGCATGACCAGTTACATCACTGCTGCATGACCAGTTACATCACTGGTGCATGACCAGTTACATCACTGTGCATGACCAGTTACATCACTGTTGCATGACCAGTTACATCAACTGGTGCATGACCAGTTACATCACTGTTGCATGACCAGTTACATCACTGGTGCATGACCAGTTACATCACTGGTGCATGACCAGTTACATCACTGCTGCATGACCAGTTACATCACTGGTGCATGACCAGTTACATCACTGGTGCATGACCAGTTACATCACTGCTGCGTGACCAGTTACATCACTGCTGCGTGACCAGTTACATCACTGCTGCGTGACCAGTTACATCACTGCTGCGTGACCAGTTACATCACTGCTGCATGACCAGTTACATCACTGCTGCGTGACCAGTTACATCACTGCTGCGTGACCAGTTACATCACTGCTGCATGACCAGTTACATCACTGCTGCATGACCAGTTACATCACTGCTGCATGACCAGTTACATCACTGGTGCATGACCAGTTACATCACTGCTGCGTGACCAGTTACATCACTGCTGCATGACCAGTTACATCACTGCTGCATGACCACTTACATCACTGCTGCATGACCAGTTACATCACTGGTGCATGACCACTTACATCACTGCTGCATGACCAGTTACATCACTGCTGCATGACCAGTTACATCACTGCTGCACGACCAGTTACATCACTGCTGCATGACCAGTGATTAATGTTTAGCAATGAGAACGTTTAAAGGCCATAAACCGAACTTTATTAATGATAAAATAAATATTCGTAGTAATATTGAGGAAACATAAACTCAAATACCACTTTGAGTACAGGCAACAGATCCTACATTTATTTATCTTCAACAATGAAAAAAAAAATCTTGAAAAAAAATAAAGAAAAAACTAGTTCCGATTTAACCTTGAGTACAGGTAACATCTCAATGAATCTGATATTTCATTTTCTTGCCTTCAATCCTGCAAAATCATCTATCACATCATCAAAATCAATGATTTTTCCCTATATAGGCCTATTTGTTCTCTGTAATTCTATAATAGGCTATATAGAAACGAATGATTTTTCTCTTAGGTTGCTGCAGCATGGTTTTGATCATTTGTGTTACCTTCTTTAGAGGCTCTATGGTGTCACCCCCTAAATGGTGTCACTCGGGGCGGCCTGACCCCCCGCCCCCCCTTACGACGCCCCTGGAAGGAAGTGAGCGAAATGTGCATCCCAAACGGGGTCAGACTGTATAGATAGTGATCTGTAATTACGAAGGCAGAAATCTTCTCTTCATCTGTTAAAAGGTACCTAGTAGTATCCCTTAAGAAGGTATACGTTAGATACAAAATTAACCTTATCCATAATATCCACTATGTCATCCATATGCAGAAGAGGGCAAGAATCCAATATTGTGACTTCATTTACTTTGAAGTAATCTGCACACATCCGAAAACTTCCATCAGGCTTTTTAATTAACAAGTGTGCATAGTAAAGTCCGTGGACTGGACGGCTCTTCACCAATCCGTGTTCTAGCAAAAATATTACTTCCTGCTGAAGCAGTTTGTGCTTCTCGGGATTAGCTCTGTAGGGAGAGAGTTTAATAGGTTTAACCACTTCCACATCGTGATATCTCATGTTGCAGTTTTTGGCGTATCTCAAAACATGTCAGGATAGGTTTTCGCAAGGGTAATGATTGCTCTTATTTGGGTTTCTGGAGGTCTGAATATTAGAGGGCGAGGATCCTGGAGGATGGCTGAGTTAGGAAGCTTTATTTGAACCTCTGAAATGGTGTACAGGAATCAGGCCGTCAACAGAGCTAGGGACAGAGGACAAAGTCATGACTGGGACTTTAAGTAACTAAAAGAATATTTTAAATTGATGTGGTAAACTTTACCTAAGCTGGGTTTACTCAAAGATGCTACCAAGTAATTTAAATCAGAATTCGTTTATATCAACTGCACCAGTCCCATAAATCTCGCTTTCAAGGTGTGACCAGCCACAGGTACCTCAACCGAAGTCTGGTTCCCTGGATTGAAGAAGCGAAATTTAGAATTTCTGTCATACCTCTGTTTCATGTTGATTTCAGCGATTTTTAGATTGGTCTTAGCCAGCTGACGAGCAACGTGAAGTCTTAATGTAGGATAGTAGGGCGTCTTGCAGATGTCTTCTCCCAGCCATCCTTCATTAAGCATGTGTAGTGGACCTCTCAAGTTATTCCAAAATATCACCTCAAAAGAACTGCACCCACCTAATTTCTGCACAGCTTCTCGCACTGCAGACGGCAATAGAGGAAACGATTCATCCTAATGTGTCGGAAAATGCATGCAAAACATACGCATCATAATTTTTAAGGTTTGGTGAAACTTCTCCAAGGCGCCATGAGACTGTGGATGATAGACTGTGGACCGTTTTTTTATTAATTCCTAGCTATTAATAATCTGACCTTTGTTCTCCCATGAAATATTTGGTCGTCACTTTATGTTGATAACTTTGCTATAGCTTGTGCTGACTGTCACCTAGTAGTAGCCTCTCTTCAGAATGCTGTCGATCGTGTTTCCCATAGGGCTACTACTCATGGGTATAAATTTTCTAGTAAAACGCACCAGATTACATTTACTAGACGTTCTGTTGTCTCTAATACTTCATTATGCATGGATGGTTCTTTTATCCTGAACATGATACGGTCAGATTTCATGAAGTCTGTTTGATAGCCAGCTATCCTGGAAACCTCACATTGTCTACCTGTAAGAAACTTTCCATTGCTAGCTGAACCTCGTTAAAACCCTCTCTCATCCTTCCTGGGGGTGGCGGATCGAGGAACTCTCCTTAGACTTCATTTGCCATATTCTTATCGAAACTAGATTATGGCGACCAGATACGCTCTGTAGCCTCTAACGCAACTTTCTAAACTTGATCCCATTCATCATCAGAGATTACATTTCTGTCTAGGCGATTTTTCTTCTTCCCTGTCGCGAGCCTATATGCAGAAGTAATTATTCCATCTTTGCTCAATCGGTGTGAAGCCGATTGTCTCTTATATTTTGTCTGCTCTCTTATATTTATCTGGGATATAACTTTTCACTTCCTCCTTGGAGAGTTCCATCAGTTCTAGTCTGTTTTTCCCCATTGCTGTGCGTGGAAGCTTAATACCTACAGTCGCTTCTTGCTCCCTTTTTCTTAACCACTTCCGATCTCATTCTCATGCTGTTACCGTTTACACTGATGTATCTAAATCCTCTGATTGTGTCAGGTTTGCACCAGTGTTCCCGGACTGTGTTATGCGAGGTCATTTATTAGTCTCAGCTAGCATTTTCACAGCTAAACTGTATGCAGTTCTCATCATTGTAGTTTCAGACTTCTTTAGTGTTTTGCAGGTATCAAAAAATTATAATTCACCTCATCCCCTAGTTCTTCGTATACAACTTTGGTTGTGCCACATCTCTAGCAAAAAGAAAGAAATGGTTTTCTGCTGAATCCTTAGTCATGTACATGACGTCCACGTTACATATAGGAGGTATTCCATTCTCAGACTATTTGTGTAATCCTTTGCTACTA
>NW_026465047.1:0-13966 GCF_026875155.1 Cherax quadricarinatus
ATTAAATTATAATAAAAATAAATATATATATAAATAATATATATATATATATATATATATATATATATAAATATAAAATAATATATATATATATATATATATATATATATATATATATATATATATACATGGACCCCCGCATAACGATGGCATCACATAGCGATTAATCCGCATACCGCTTATTTTAATCGCAAAAATTTTTGCCGCGCATACCGATTAAAAACCCGCTCACACGATTTTCGTCCGAGACGCGTCCAATGTGCGCCCCAGCCAGCCTCACGTGTGCCGCCCGTGCCATTGTTTACCAGCCACCTCCGCGGTAACATCCAAGCATACACTCGGAATATTTCGTATTATTACAGTGTTTTTCGGTGCTGTTTCTGGAAAAAAGTGACCATGGGCCCCAAGAAAGCTTCTAGTGCCAACCGTACACCAATAAGGGTGAGAATTCCCATTGAAATGAAGAAAGAGATCATTGATAAGTATGAAAGTGGAGTGCGTATCGCCGACCTAGTCAAGTTGTACAAGAAACCCCAATCAACCATCGCTACTATTGTGGGCACCAGAAAGACAATCAAGGAAGCTGTTCTTGCCAAAGGTTTAACTGTGTTTTCGAAACAAAGATCACAAGTGATGGAAGATGTTTGAGAGACTCTTATTGGTGTGGATAAATGAAAAACAGCTAGCAGGAGATAGTGTCCTCTCAAGCGATCATATGTGAAAAGGCTAGGAAGTTGCATGAGGATTTTAATTAAAAAAATGCCTGCAACTAGTGATGTGAGTGAATTTAAGGCCAGCAAAGGTTGGTTTGAGAGATTTAAGAAGCGTAGTGGCATCCATAGTGTGATAAGGCATGGTGAGGCTGCCAGTTCGGACCACAAAGCGGCTGAAAAATATGTGCAGGAATTCAAGGAGTACATAGACAGTGAAGGACTGAAACCTGAACAAGTGTTTAATTGTGATGAAACAGGCCTGTTCTGGAAGAAAATGCCAAGCAGGACCTAACATTACTCAGGAGGAAAAGGCACTCCCAGGACATAGCCTATGAAAGACAGGCTTACCTTCTCATGTGTGCCAATGCTACTGGTGATTGCAAAGTGAAGCCTTTATTAGTGTATCACTCTGAAACTCCCAGAGCGTTTCAGGCAAAAGAGTGTCCTCAAGGATATTTGGTGTGTGCTGTGGAGGGCAAACAGTAAGGCATGGGTCACTAGGACTTTTTCATAACTGGTTACACCATGCATTTGCCCCCAATGTCAAAGATTACCTAACTGAAAAGAAATTAGAACTTGAGTGCCTCCTGGTGTTAGACAATGCCCCTGGTCATCCTACAGACGTGGCAGAGCGACTTTATGGGACATGAGCTTCATTAAGGTGAATTTTTGCCTCCTAATACCACTCCTCCTCCTGCAGCCCATGGACCAGCAGGATATTGCAAACTTCAAAAACTGTACACAAAAGCTCTGTTTGAAAGGTGCTTTGTAGTGACCTCAGAAACTCAACTGACTCTAAGAGAGTTTTGGAGAGAGCACTTTAATATCCTCAATTGTGTAAACCTTATAGGTAAGGCTTGGGAGGGAGTGACTAAGAAGACCTTGAACTCTGCTTGGAAGAAACTGTGGCCAGAATGTGTAGACAAAAGGGATTTTGAAGGTTTGAGCTAACCCTGAGATGATTATACCACTTGAGGAATCCATTGTGGCATTGGGAAAGTCCTTGGGGTTGAGGTTAGTGGGAGGATGTGGAATGAGTTGGTGGAGGAGGACAATGAAGAACAACCACTGATGAGCTGATAGATCAACTTCAAGAGCAAGAGGCCAGACCTGGGGAAACTGGTTCAGAGGAGGGGAGAGAGAAATTGAAGAAGTTGCCTACTACAAAGATTAAGGAAATCTGTGCAAAGTGGCTTGAAGTGCAAACCTTCATGATGAAAATCACCCTCACACAGCTATTGCAAGCCGTGCAGGTGATATTTACACTGACAATGTTGTGAAACACTTTAGGCAAGTCATAAAGAACGAGAGGTACAGGCCACTATGGACAGATATCTTATGCGAAAGAAGTCCAGTGACTCTGAAGCTGGCCCTAGTGGCATTAAAAGAAGAAGGGAAGTAACCCCAGAAAAGGACTTGCTACCTCAAGTCCTAATAGGAAGGGGATTCCCCTTCTAAACACTAACACTCTCTCTCCCCCTCCTCCCATCCCATCAATCATCACCAGATCTTCAATAAAAGTAAGTGTCATGTAAGTGTGCATGCCTTTTTCAGTTTGTGTGTATTAAAATTAACATTTCATGTGGTAAAAAAATTTTTTTTTTCATACTTTTGGGTGTCTTGCACGTATTAATTTTATTTCCATTATTTCTTATGGGAAAATTCATTCACATAACGATTATTTCGCATAAACAATTACCCCTCTTGCACGGATTAAAATCGTTAACCGGGGTCCACTGTATATAATATATATATATATAATATATATATATATACATATATAATATATATAATATATATATATATATATATATATATATATATATATGCAATAAGATCACAGTAAACAGGTGATTTCAAAATATGCAAAACAACCACTCTGAAAGAATAAGAAATTCCAAGCGCTTTCGTGACTATACTCACGTTAATGTGAGTAGTCACGAAAGCGCTTGGAATTCTCTATTCTTTCAGAGTGGTTGTTTTGCGCATATATATATATATATATTATTATATATATAATATATATAATATATATAGATATAATATATATATATATATTATATAATAAATATAATATATTATATATATATAATATATAATAATATATATATATATAATATATATAAATATATATATATAATATAAATATATATATATATATAAATAAATATATATAATATATATATTAATATATAATAATAATATATATATTATATATATATATAATATAATATAATAATATATATAATATATATATATATATATATATATAATATAATATATATGGTTCCTGGACGACGGTACCCTAGCTGCACAACAGAATCTCTCCTGAGGACATCAGTAAAATTAAAGACATGGGAGAAAGCCTGGGCCTTTCTTTAAACCCCACCAAATGTGAAATAGTTTTCTACCAATCAACAGTTGATCCAGAATAATTAGTACCGTTTTACCAGGAGCAACGAGCCATTGATCCAGCCAATAGCACTCTCCTCGGTGCTCCTCTTGGGTCCAATGCCATCGATCTGATCCTAGGAAAAAAAAGTCTCAGATCTCCGGATGATGGAAAGCAGGATGAAAGACATTGACACACACGATGCCTTCTAACCTACTCACCAGGTGCCTGTCAACCCCAAAACTTACCATTTTCTGAGATGCTCCCCACCTTCAGCAGTCCAAAACTCAAGAATATGACTCTCTCCTGAAGGCCATGCTAGAGAGTGTATTGAATCTTTCCCTTGACGATGGACAGTGGTTGCAAGCCTCACTTCCGGTCAGGCTTGGAGGGCTAGGAGTACCAGATCCTCCAGATTGCTCTACCAGCTTTCCTATCCTCTTCCATTGCATCAAACGAGTTGATAAGACAAATTCTTCCTGACACCCTCAGTGACTCAGCAGGAAAAGAAGACCCTAGCTATGTCAGTGCCATCACTGAATGGGAGACTCTTGCTGCTCCAGCACCAAACCCTAGTGCAGTACTGGCTCACAAACAGTCAAGCTGGGATAGCCCAATTGCTGAAAAGGTGCTTGCCAACATGCTCAGGGCTGCAACATCAGATAGGAGATTGCCCGTCTCCAGGCTGTGAGTGCACCTCACTCCGGGACTTCCTCCAAACAGTTCCCATATCGGCAATGGGAACGCGACTCGACCCTAAGACCCTCCGTATTGCAGTGGCTCTGCGCCTTGCTGCCCCAATTCACACAGAATATATGTGTATTTGCGGCGAAGTGCAAGCAGACCAATACGGTCTACATGGTCTTAAAATGTTTTCCCAAAAACCCGGGCTTTGGGATCAAGGGCAAAAAATGAGGGGGGAACGACATTTATAAGAGAACCCTTTTCTAAGCTGGATGCCCTGGCCCAAGGGGGCCACGATCACTTGCAGCAAACAATACCCACAACCCCCAAACCGCCCGACGGGATCACCCCTCCTTTTCCTTGGAAGAATGGCAAGCTCTTAGCATGGGGCTATACCTGTGTGGGCCACAAATGGCTGGGCACCCATATCCATTTAAAAAGGGGTGGGGGGACAGGAGGAGCTGCTGACCACAGGGGGGAGTACAAAATCAGCAAGTACAGGGACATTAGCCAACAAATAAACAATTTTTTCCCAGTGGGGATCGAGACCTAGGGGAAAAACCCGGGAAAAAAGCCCCCCCCGTTTTTCCCTTTAAAAAATTGGGGGTTTCCCGGGTCATCCCACACCACCAGGGACCCCAAAGGGGAAACCACTTTCATGTTTCCCGGGGCCTCAGCGTCCCTCCAGAGGGGAAATGCTTGCTGGAATTTCTTGGCTCCCCTCCACCCCGGGGGGCTTTTTGGGAAAATTTTATTATCTTTGATACAAAGGGGCCAAATTTTATTATTTTTTTTTTTTTCTGTAAAAGGGATTTTGTTTATTAATAAATGTTCCAAAGAAAAAAAAATAAAAATAGGGGGTGGGAGGAGAAAAAAATATTCAAAAAGCTCCGGGGGGGAACCTTGAAATTTTTTCTGAGGTTTCGTTTATTTTTTTTCTCTGAGGATGGGGGGTCCCCCTTCCAGCTATAAATTATTTTATATATATATATATAAATTTTATATAAAAATATATATTTTATATAAAAATATATATATTAAAATATATATATATTTTATATATAATATTATTATTATTATAATATATAATATATTTAAAAAATATATTTATTAGAAGTTTGTATTAAAAATTAAAGAAAATATTTTAAAGATGATTAAAATTTTTTTTTAAATAAAAATTGATATTAATTTTTACAAAAAAAAATTAAAAAAAAATATATGGAGAAAAAGGAGAGGTTTTAAAAGGGGTGGGGGAAATCAATGTAAAAAGAAAGCAAATGGAAAAGTGGGTGAGATGTTTATCAAAAAAATTTTGTTGAAAATTAAAAAAAAAGTTTTTTGGGGTGAGATTAAAAAGTTAAGGAAAACCCAGAGAACAAATGGGTTTGTCAGTTAAAAATAGGAGAGGAGAGTTATTAAATGGAGAGTTAGAGGGATTGGGAAGATGGAGGGAATATTTTGGGGAAATTTGTTAAATGTTGATGAAGATAGGGAAGCTGTGATTTCGTGTATAGGGCAAGGAGGAATAACTCTTGTAGAGTGAGGAAAGAGCCAGTTGTGAGTGTGGGGGAAGTTCGTGAGGCAGTGGGTTTAAAATGAAAGGGGGTAAGGCAGCCGGGATTGATGGGATAAAGATAGAAATGTTAAAAGCAGGTGGGGATTAGTTTTGGAGGGTTGGTGCAATTTTTTTAATAAATGTATGGAAGGGGGTAAGGTACCTAGGGATTGGCAGAGAGCATGCATAGTTCCTTTGTATAAAAGGCAAAGGGGATAAAAGAGAGGGGCAAAAATTATAGGGGATAAGTCTGTTGAGTGTACCTAGTAAAAGTGTATGGTAGAGTTATAATTGAAAGAATTAAGAGTAAGACGGAGAATAGGATAGCAGATGAACAAAGAGGCTTTAGGAAAGGTAGGGGTGTGTGGACCAAGTGTTTACAGTGAAAACATATAAGGGGAACAGTATTTAGATAAGGCTAAAGAGGGCTTTGTGGCATTTATGGATTTGGAAAAGGCGTATTTACAGGGTGGATAGGGGGCAAAAGTGGCAGATGTTGCAAGTGTATGGTGTAGGAGGTAGGTTACTGAAAGCAGTGAAGAGTTTTTTACGAGGATAGTGAGGCTCAAGTTAGAGTATGTAGGAAAGAGGGAAATTTTTTCCAGTAAAAGTAGGCCCTTAGACAAAGGGTGTGTGATGTCACCGTGGTTGTTTAATATATTTATAGATGGGGTTGTAAGAGAAGTAAATGCGAGGTCTTGGCAAGAGGCGTGGAGTTTAAAAGATAAAGAATCACACACAAAGTGGGAGTTTTTCACAGCTGCTCTTTGCTGATGACACTGTGCTCTTGGGAGATTCTGAAGAGAAGCTGCAGAGATTGGTGGATGAATTTGGTAGGGGTTGCAAAAGAAGAAAATTAAAGGTGAATACAGGAAAGAGTAAGGTTATGAGGATAACAAAAAGATTTTGGTGATGAAAGAGTGAATATCAGATTGGAGGGAGAGAGTATGGAGGAGGTGAACGTATTCAGATATTTGGGAGTGGACCGTGTCAGCGGATGGGTCTATAAAAAGATGAGGTGAAATCATAGAATTGATGAGGGAAAAAGAGTGAGGGGTGCACTTAGGAGTCTGTGGAGCAAAGAACTTTGTCCTTGGAGGCAAAGAGGGGAATGTATGAGAGTATAATTTTACCAACGCTCTTATATGGGTTGTGAAGCGTGGTGATGAATGTTGCAGCGAGGAGAAGGCTGGAGGCAGTGGAGATGTCAGTCTGAGGGCAATGTGTGGTGTGAATATAAATCCCGAGATTCGTAGTTGGAAGTTAGGAGGAGGTGCGGTTTTACCAAAACTGTTGTCCAGAGGGCTGAGGAGGGTTGTTGAGGTGGTTCGGACATGTAGAGAGAATGGAGCGAAACAGAATGACTTCAAGAGTGTATCAGTCTGTAGTGGAAGGAAGGCGGGGTTGGGGCCCGGCCCTGGGAAAAGGGTTGGAGGGAGGGGGTAAAGGAGGTTTTGTGTGCGAGGGGCTTGGACTTCCAGCAGGCATCCCATGAGCGTGTTTGATAGGAGTGAATGGAGACAAAATGGTTTTTAAATACTTGACGTGCTGTTGGAGTGTGAGCAAAGTAACATTTATGAAGGGATTCAGGGAAACCGGCAGGCCGGACTTGAGTCCTGGAGATGGGAAGTACAGTGCCTGCAACTCTGAAGGAGGGGTGTAATGTTGCAGTTTAAAAACTGTAGTGTAAAGCACCCTTCTGGCAAAACAGTGAGGAGTAAATGAGGGTTTGAAAGTTTTTCTTTTTCGGGCCACCCTGCCTTGGTGGAATCGGCCAGTGTGATAATAAAAAAAAATAAATAAATGTATGTAATATATATATTTTATATATATATATATATATATATATATATTATAAATATATATATATAATATATATATAATGTGTGAATGTTTGTGTGGGTTTGTGGAGTATACTGGTAAAGTGTATGTTAGAGTTATTATTGAAAAAATTAGGAGTAAGATGGAGAGTAGGATAGCAGATGAACAAGGAGGCTTTAGGAAAGGTAGGGGATGTGTGGACCAGGTATTTACAGTGAAACATATAGGTGAACAGTATTTAGATATGGGTAAAGAGGTTTTTGTGGCGTTTAGAGATTTGGGAAAGGTGTATGACAGAGTGGATAAAGGGGCAAAGTGGCAGATGTTGCATGAGTATGGTATAGGAGTTCGGTTACTGAAAGCAGTGAAGAGTTTTTACTAGGATAGTGAGGCTCAGGTTAGAGTATGTAGGAAAGAGGGAGATTATTTCCCAGTAAAAGTAGGCCTTAGACAAGGATGTGTGATGTCACCGTGGTTGTTTAATATATTTATAGATGGGGTTGTAAGAGAAGTGAATGCTCGGGTGTTGGCAAGAGGCGTGGAGTTAAAAGATAAAGAATCTAACACAAAGTGGAAGTTGTCACTGTTGCTCTTTGCTGATGATACTGTGCTTTTAGGAGATTCTGAAGAGAAGTTGCAGAGTGTGGTGGACGAGTCTGGGAGAGTATGTATGAGAAGAAAATTAAAAGTGAATATAGGAAAGAGTAAAGTGATGAGGATAACAAAGAAATTAGGTAATGAAAGATTGGATATCGGATTGGAGTGGAAGAGTATGGAGGAGGTGAATGTATTCAAATATTTAGGAGTGGACGTGTCAGCGGATGTGTCTATGAAAGATGAGGTGAATCATAGAATTGATGAGGAGAAAAGGGCGAGTGGTGCACTTAGGAGTCTGTGGAGACAAAGAACTTTGTCCTTGGAGCAAAGAGGGGAATGTATGAGAGTATAGTTTTATCAGTGCTCTTATATGGGTGTGAAGCATTTCATTAATTATAAATGAATCCAATTAGTAAAAACCAAAAGAAATATTTATATTATTTTCAAAATTACTTTTTGTAAAACATGATTCAGTTATATTCCTGTCTACTATGGACTTTCTTAGCCTTTTTAAAATCAATTGGAGGGTTAAAATCTCACATGAATAAACAGAGCATTAGAATCTTGTTAACTTCTAATGCTATATTTATGTTGTTTTAACCTAAGTTCAAGGCTTTTCCAGTTTGACCGTAACAAACTTTATCACATATTTGACAAGGAATCTTATAGACACATCCGGGGGCATTTTGGGGGGAACTTTTTATCAAAAGTTTTTTAACTGTGTCAAGATTTTTAAATACAACTTTGATATTAAAATTCTTATATAGCGAAAGCATATCAACCATGTTTTGATGGTAAGGGAGAACCAACATATTTTAAGTTGAATAAGGTTGGCTGTCCTTTTTTGAATTGTAAAAAGTATTTCTAGTTATTTTAAAGGATTTATCAATTAAATTTCTTGGGTATTTTAGAACATAAGCCATTTATAAATTTTGGAGATTTCTTCATCAATGAATTCTGGACATACAAATACGTAAAGCTCTCAAAAACTTTGATGAAAATATCGAAAGTTTAACTCTATCTTGATGTGAAGAATAATAGTGTGCATAGGAACACTTATTTGTTGGTTTTCTGTAAATTTTAAATTTAAAACTATGGTTACCCTTAATAAAACATCTAGGAAAGGCAATGAGTTATTTTCCTTGAATGTGAGGGAACAGTTCTTTAGATAGGAATGGTGAAAGTAGGAATGAATGTGGGTGCATTGTTCCCGCTACCCCGCTCCCCCACCTCTTCAGCACCCGTTGGGAGGTGACGAACGTGTCTCCAACCCGGGGTCAGTCACTTGACTTGCGGCTCCCATCAAATCTTAGTGATTGTCGGCTCGGGTCTTTCGATACAGGCGAGATACCAGAAGGCCAGCAAAGATCTCGACAAGATCTGAGAGTCAGTCTTGACATCTCTACCTACAGTGGTTCCCCTTCCACACGTAGCCGACCACCAAGTCAACTACACACTAGTCTAGAAGACTTCTCCCAGTTAGAGCTCCACCATCATTTCATGGCGATTCTTTACTGGCGACTCACCTGTTTCACAAGTGTTGTGGTCAGAGAATCCCAGTATCTCTGTTCATCAGAATCTCTACTCGAGTTGGGGGTTACTGTCTGCTCAGTGTCAACAGTCACGTCCATCGTGTTGGGGGTTACTGTCTGCTCAGTGTCAACAGTCACGTCCACATGTGACCCCCCCCCCCCCATCATCAACAGCTCACCGTTCCAAACCACAATTCAGAACTACGTGCCCAGAACATAGACACGGCACTATTCTCCACTACATCAGTGTGTACATATTAGTTTTGAATCACAAATTATTAACATTTATTTTTTTCATTTTTTCTTTAGGTACAATTAATTTCATTTTACTTATTAATAAAATTGTTTATCTTATTGCGTTATTATTGATTTTTCTATCTTTTTATTTCCATAAGGAGGAACCAGCCTTATGTTCAACATTAACATCGAACTCAACAACAAATTTCATAGAATGAGCTAAGCTATTTAATTTAACAAGGAAATCATTTATGTCTACATTCTTGGGCGTAAGACACAAAATATCATCAGCAATCTTGTTTCATAAAAATCTCCTCCCCTCAAGGAAGGTTCCTTGATGTTGGTGAGGGGCTCTTGATTTAGGGAATTGGATCTGTGCTCCAGTTCCCTGAATTAAGCCTGAATGCCTTCCACATCCCCCCCCCCCAGGCGCTGTATAATCCTCCGGGTTTAGCGCTTCCCCCTTGATTATAATAATAATAATTCATAAAAATCTATGAATAAATTACTCAGAACAGGTAAGAGAGGATTTCCCATTGCCATACCAAGCTTCTGAGTGTAAAACTCGCCATTGAATACATAATTTGCATCAAGAATACAAAGTTTAATAAGATTAACGAAAGTACGAACTGGCAATGGTAAATCGTAATTAACAAGTTCTTCAGAGGGCAGCGAGCTGTAGTCTTGTCCTTGTATGCTTTCCTGTTAACCTTTTGTTTCTCAAGTTCTTTGATAATGTGAAGTCACGAAAGTGCTTGGAACTTCATTGTTTTTCCACATTGGTTGTTCTGCATATTGTGATACCTGTTCACTGTGTGATATATATATATATATATATATATATATATATATATATATATATATATATACGGTATGGCAATGGGAAATCCTCTCTCACCTGTTCTTAGTAATTTATTCATAGATTTTTTTAAAAAAGATTTCTTTTATATATATATATATATATATATATATATATATATATATATATATATATATAATTATATATTATATTTATATATATATTTTATATTATATATATATATATATATATTTATATATATATATAATGTTGTGCCGAATAGGCAGAACTTGCGATCTTAGCTTAAATAGCAACGCTCATCTTGCCATATAGGACAAGTACAAATTTGTGTATGCAATAATTTCGCCAAAATCATTCTGAACCTAACTATAAAAATATATTTCACTGTGTTTGTTTAGTATTAAATTATTGTAAACAAATCTAAAATATATTTAGTTGGGTTAAGCTAAAATAAATTGCGCTTGTTATAATAAGGTTAGGTAAGTTTTCTAAGTTCCTTTTGGTGCAAAATTATAAATTTTTGCATCAACAGTAATGAAAAAAATATATCTTTAAACGTATAAGAGAAAATTTTAGAAAGGACTTAATTTTAAATGAGTTCTTGCTAATTGACCAGTTTTACATATTCTGCACGACATATATATATATACACGTGTGTGTGTGTGTGTGTGTGTGTGTGTGTGGTATTTAACCATTAACAACACTGCGACTAGCTGGGGGATCGAACCCATGTGAGCAAACATTCCACGACTCTCTAACGCATGGGATCATACAGTCCTACAAGAATCACACACCCAGCAGAGCTGTGTGTGTTACTGTGATCCAACATATGATGGTGTGGGTGCCCCAGAGCTAATTTCATTCTACTCCCTGTTTGGTGAACTAGCCTCCACAAGCAGTATATATTTTACTGTAACCACGAACGAGTGGTGATTTGGGGATCGATCCCGTGGTGTTTTAGCCCGCCTGATGGTGTGCATAAATTCCACAGTGCTTTAACCCATCATTGCTTTAACCCACAGTGCTTTAACCCACTCTTGTCTTGGCCTCCTGCTCTTCTGTATTGAGTTGTGCATTATTTCAGTCATCTTGGGATCTCCAGTTTGAACTGTTCCTACTAAGTAGTCCTTTGCTTTGCTTCTGTATATTCCTTCCATCTCACATATCCACTGGTTTTTGATAAGCAGCGCAACTCCTCTTTCCTCTCTGATCCCTCTATCTTTCCATAGGATCTGATATCCGGATGAAAAGATCGAACCTGTTATCATCTTCATGAGCTTTGTTTCCCTAAGTGCTATGATGTCTGGGGATGCCTCCATGATACTATCTTTCCACTTCTCACATTTATTTGTTATTCTGTATGCATTGGTACACCATACCTTCAGCTTCTTTTTCAATACTGTGTTCTGGGGGCTTGCTGGGGCTGGGAAAGTAGGAGATCTGTCAGGATACTATGGGAGACTATTGTGAAGGTGGAGTTTGTGATGAGGGGAAGGGGGCTGGGGCGTGGAGTGTGAGTTATTTTGGGTTAATATGTTTGGTTGCAGTGGGCTGTCATGGTTAAAAGTATTCTATAGGTGGTTCTGAGGGAGGTGTGCTTGCTGGTCCTCCCAAGTCTGGGCTCCCCTGACTCTCTTTCCTGCCCATTGCATCTTTATATCTTCTCTGTCTCAGCTTTTGTTGTTCTCGTTTATTCTCGTGGTCGAGGTACACCTGCTGGTAATATGACGAGCCCCTTAGTCTTGGCTTCTGCTGCAGGATCCAGTCTCACTGTTTCTGACTCAAAAATCAATTTAACTGGACTATTCCTTACCCTTGAATATCCCCTAATCTCTGAAAAATTGTCAGCTGAGTTGTGTCTTCCTGTCCTGTCTCTGCCATGATATTTTCAGTCTCTTTTTCCTCCCTCTGTTGTCTTTATTTGTATGTTGTCTCTTCTGCTTCCTGAAGCCCATGAACAAAGACTGATCTCTCCCTTTCATTCTCCAATTGCATTTCACTTCATATTCCAGGATTCAATTTAAGCATCTCCACTGATGCTTAAATTGAACCCTGGATCTCTCGATGGCCTGATATTGCCTCTCCATTGACCTGTCCCTTCCTTCAGTCCCCTCTCTGTCTGGTATCCCTGTACCCAGTGGCAGGCCAATTTCACACCTCAACATTTCTAGGCTTCCCGGTAATCTGATAAGCCTCTGAATAGATTTTATCTCCTTCCCTTCATTCAGTCCCCTCACTGGTTGCTGATGTTTCTGTTCCTGATGCCATGCCTGTTCTTCTCGCTTGCTCTTTATCGCATTTCAACATTTTTAGTTCCTCTTCTAGACTCCATATCATTGTCTACTGTTGCACCTTGTAGGTCACACTTTTTGCTCTCTGCAACAACCCTCTTCTCCATTGTATTGTTAAAATTATCCAACCTCCTTTCACACTATTGTTCCATTACCTGAACTACATTGTCCATTCTTCCTTGCCAGACCACTCTTCCTAAGTTCCTTGAACCCTATCTATCTATCTATCTAGATAGAGAGATATGCAATAAGATCACAGTAAACAGGTGATATCAGAATATGCAAAGCAACCACTGTGAAAGAATAGTGAAATTCCAAGCGCTTTCGTGACATCTCACATTATCAAGGAACTATAAAAACAATACTTCAAAGGAAGGCATTTAAAGGGTCAAGACTACACCTCCCCATCACATCCTACAACACCTCACACACGCGTGACGACGCCCGACTCTGTGAAACACGCCTAGTAATCTACCCAAAAATAAGATTTATTACTTGTTTATTGTGTCATTAAATTCTTCCCAAATTTTCTAATTATAAATGAATTCAATTTATATAAACCAAAGGAAATATATTGTTTTCAAAGCTGCTTTTTATTAAACATGATTCAATTATATTCCTGTCGACCATGGATTTGCTTGATACAACTTTGTGTGTGTGTGTGTGCTCACCTATATGTAGTTCCAGGGGTCGAGTCATAGCTCCCGGCCCCGCCTCTTCACTGGTTGACACTAATTCACTCTTTCCTTGCTCCATGAGCTTCATCATACCTCTTCTTAAAGTTATGTATGGAACTTGCTTTCACTACTTTACTCTCCAGTTTATTCCACTTCCTGACAACTCTAAAGCTAAAGAAATACTTCCTAACATCCCTATGACTCATCTGAGTTTTCAGCTTCCTATTGTGTCCCTTTGTTCCTGTATCCCACCTCTGAAAGATTCGAGCCCTGTCCACCTTTTCCATTCCTTTCAGTATTTTATGTCATTATCATATCCCCCCTATCTCTCTTTTACTCCAGTATCATCAGGTAGATTCCCCTTGACCTCTCCTCGTAGGACATGTCACATAGCTCCGAGACTAGTCTTGTTGCAAACCTTTGAACTTTCTCTAATTTCCTTACATACTTGGCTAGGTGTGGTTTCCAAACTGGTGCTGCATACTCTAATATAAGCCTGACATACACGATGTACAGGGTCTTGAACAATTCCTTACTGAAATGTAAGAATGCTGTTCTTAGGTTTGCTAGACACCCATATGCTGCAGCAGTGATTTGGTTGATGTGCATCTCAGGAGATGTGCCCGGCGTTATAACACCCCAAAACC
>NW_026465048.1:0-14864 GCF_026875155.1 Cherax quadricarinatus
ACTATGTAATTGGCCCAAAAACAGGACTCAAATTGGGCAAAATTGCTAATGCATAAATATTTCTGACACAGCGAAATTTGCAGGAGTATAACTTCATCAATTCTTTATAAAATTATGGTGAAGCAATGTAAAAAGAGAGCAAATGAGAGAGTGGGTGAGATGTTATCAACAAATTTTGTTGAAAATAAGAAAAAGTTTTGGAGTGAGATTAACAAGTTAAGAAAGCCTAGAGAACAAATGGATTTGTCAGTTAAAAATAGGGAAGGGAGAGTTATTAAATGGAGAGGTAGAGGTATTGGGAAGATGGAAGGAATATTTTGAGGAATTGTTAAATGTTGATGAAGATAGGGAAGCTGTGATTTCGTGTATAGGGCAAGGAGGAATAACATCTTGTAGGAGTGAGGAAGAGCCAGTTGTGAGTGTGGGGGAAGTTCGTGAGGCAGTAGGTAAAATGAAAGGGGGTAAGGCAGCCGGATTGATGGGATAAAGATAGAAATGTTAAAAGCAGGTGGGGATATAGTTTTGGAGTGGTTGGTGCAATTATTTAATAAATGTATGGAAGAGGGTAAGGTACCTAGGGATTGGCAGAGAGCATGCATAGTTCCTTTGTATAAAGGCAAAGGGGATAAAAGAGAGTGCAAAAATTATAGGGGGATAAGTCTGTTGAGTGTACCTGGTAAAGTGTATGGTAGAGTTATAATTGAAAGAATTAAGAGTAAGACGGAGAATAGGATAGCAGATGAACAAGGAGGCTTTAGGAAAGGTAGGGGGTGTGTGGACCAGGTGTTTACAGTGAAACATATAAGTGAACAGTATTTAGATAAGGCTAAAGAGGTCTTTGTGGCATTTATGGATTTGGAAAAGGCGTATGACAGGGTGGATAGGGGGGCAATGTGGCAGATGTTGCAAGTGTATGGTGTTAGGAGGTAGGTTACTGAAAGCAGTGAAGAGTTTTTACGAGGATAGTGAGGCTCAAGTTAGAGTATGTAGGAAAGAGGGAAATTTTTTCCAGTAAAAGTAGGCCTTAGACAAGGATGTGTGATGTCACCGTGGTTGTTTAATATATTTATAGATGGGTTGTAAGAGAAGTAAATGCGAGGGTCTTGGCAAGAGGCGTGGAGTTAAAAGATAAAGAATCACACACAAAGTGGGAGTTGTCACAGCTGCTCTTTGCCGATGACACTGTGCTCTTGGGAGATTCTGAAGAGAAGTTGCAGAGATTGGTGGATGAATTTGGTAGGGTGTGCAAAAGAAGAAAATTAAAGGTGAATACAGGAAAGAGTAAGGTTATGAGGATAACAAAAGATTAGGTGATGAAAGATTGAATATCAGA
The DNA here is from genome assembly GCF_026875155.1 of Cherax quadricarinatus. Taxonomy (NCBI): domain Eukaryota; kingdom Metazoa; phylum Arthropoda; class Malacostraca; order Decapoda; family Parastacidae; genus Cherax; species Cherax quadricarinatus. The sequence goes on from NW_026465048.1 coordinate 1,334, forward strand.
TTGGAGGAGAGAGTATGGAGGAGGTGAACGTATTCAGATATTTGGGAGTGGACGTGTCAGCGGATGGGTCTATGAAAGATGAGGTGAATCATAGAATTGATGAGGGAAAAAGAGTGAGTGGTGCACTTAGGAGTCTGTGGAGACAAAGAACTTTGTCCTTGGAGGCAAAGAGGGGAATGTATGAGAGTATAGTTTTACCAACGCTCTTATATGGGTGTGAAGCGTGGGTGATGAATGTTGCAGCGAGGAGAAGGCTGGAGGCAGTGGAGATGTCATGTCTGAGGGCAATGTGTGGTGTGAATATAATGCAGAGAATTCGTAGTTTGGAAGTTAGGAGGAGGTGCGGGATTACCAAAACTGTTGTCCAGAGGGCTGAGGAAGGGTTGTTGAGGTGGTTCGGACATGTAGAGAGAATGGAGCGAAACAGAATGACTTCAAGAGTGTATCAGTCTGTAGTGGAAGGAAGGCGGGGTAGGGGTCGGCCTAGGAAGGGTTGGAGGGAGGGGGTAAAGGAGGTTTTGTGTGCGAGGGGCTTGGACTTCCAGCAGGCATGCGTGAGCGTGTTTGATAGGAGTGAATGGAGACAAATGGTTTTTAATACTTGACGTGCTGTTGGAGTGTGAGCAAAGTAACATTTATGAAGGGATTCAGGGAAACCGGCAGGCCGGACTTGAGTCCTGGAGATGGGAAGTACAGTGCCTGCACTCTGAAGGAGGGGTGTTAATGTTGCAGTTTAAAAACTGTAGTGTAAAGCACCCTTCTGGCAAGACAGTGATGGAGTGAATGATGGTGAAAGTTTTTTCTTTTTTCGGGCCACCCTGCCTTGGTGGGAATCGGCCGGTGTGATAATAAAAAAAATAAAAATATTATTACATTCTCTATGATTTTCCCAAGCCCCTGGGGGGAAATTTTTCGGGCCCGGGGGGTTAAACCCCTTTAAAGGGTCAAAAAAAGAATACAAAAAAAATTTTTTTAAACACAAGAGAAAATTTAATAATAATAAAAATAATAATAAATAATAATAATAATAATAAAAATAATAAAAATTTTTTGAGTGTATCTGCAGTGTTTGGGAAACATACTTTAAATGTTTTAAACACAAAAAAAAAAATTATGATAGTTTTTTTAAAAAAAAAATTTTGAATTTTTTTAAATGTTCAAAAATTTAAGGGAAAAGTTTTCCCTAAAAAAAATTTTAAAACTGGGAATTGTTATAAGAAAACCATGTGTTCGTGCCCAAAAATTTTTAAAAAAAAAATATAAAATTGATGTGGTACATAAGGAAGTTTAAACTTTTCCCACTTTTGGGTATGACAAAAATATTTTAAATAAAATCCCTTTCCCTTTTAAAAAATATGGAAAAACAAAAAGAACAAAAACCAATGAATTTTTCTGAGTGTCTAAAATTTTTAAAGTAAAAAAACCCATCTTGTGCCCACATGTAATTTCCCTACAGGAGAAAAACCCATATCAGTTTTTCCGAGTGTCGAAATTTTTTTAGTCAAAAAAGATCTTGTGAAACTTAAAGGTACATACAGGAGTTAAACCATATAAATTTGTTTTGAGTGTTAAAAATGTTTTAGTGAAAAAAGCGGGTCTTGGGGAAATATGAGAGTAAATCGGGGAGATAAAACCATATCAATGGCAGAGTTTTTGGGAAATTTTTTAGTAAAAAAAGTAATTTGAGACACATGGGGAAGTTCATACAGGAGAAAAAACCATATAAATTTTCTGAGTGTCTGAAATGTTTTATCAAAAAAGTAATTTTTAGACAATTGTGAGAGTTATACAGGGTTAAACCATATGAATGTTCTGAGTGCGAAATTTTTGGGTCAAAAAGGCAGTCTTTTGGACCCCTAAAAAGGGCATACGGGAAAGTAAACCCATTTTCAAGGTTCTAAAGTGTCTGAAATTTTTTAGTAAAAAAAAGAAGCCCTTGTGAAACTTTGAGATAAAAATACAGGAGATAAACCATATCAATGTTTGAGTGTTGAAATGTTTTAGTAAAAGGGGGCCCATTTTGTGAGACATAGAAGTGCATACGGGAGATGAACCAATCAATGTTCTGAGGGTCGGGAAATGTTTTAGTCAAAAAAGCAACTGGTAAAGGACACATGAGAGTAATACGGGGAGAAAAACCCATGTCTTTGAAAATGAGTGTCTAAAATGTTTTAGTCAAAAAAAGCCATCTTGTGAGCCCACTGAGGAACTACGGGAGAAAAAACCATACCCAATCGATGAGTGCCCTGAAATGTTTTAAGTAAAAGGCAGACTTCTGTCACTTATGAGAGTAATACGGAATAAACCATATCAATGCGAGGTGTTGAAATTTTTTAAATTTGAAAAAGGGCCCAAATTTTGGGGACACACATGGAGTACATCCCGGACAAAAAACCATATCAATTTCTGAGGGCTGAAATGTTTTAGTGAAAAAAAGCCATTTGTGAACACATGAGATACATACGGGAAAAACCCAATCGGGTTTTCTGAGTGTCTGAAATGTTTTAGTTTTAAAAAGCCTTCTTTTTGACAACATGAGATTTACATACAGGACAAAAAAAAAATTTTCAATGTTTGAGTTGCCCTAAATGTTTTTGAAAAAAGCTATCTTAAAAACCCCACTGAGAGTCCCTCCAGGAGAAAAACCATATCAGTTTTGTGGTGCTAAAAAGTTTTAATAAAAAAAGCAGTCTTTTTACACTTTTTGAGAGTATACATACAGGACAAAAACCATTCAATTTCCCTGAGTGCTAAAATTTTTTTTAGTGTAAAAACCCATCTTTTGAAAACCAGGGAAAAGTACTTACAGGACAAAAAAACCATATCAATTTTCTGATGTCGGAAATGTTTTAATAAAAAAAGCAGTTTTGGACACCATGAGAGTACTTACAGGAATAAACCAAAATCAGTGTTCTGAGTGTCTAAAATGTTTTAAAAAAAAAAAGCAGTCTTGTAAAACATACACAAGTTTATTAAAAGAGATAAAAATGTTAGTTTTTAAAATATTGGGAAACCCTTTGAGTTTTTAAAATTCATCAGAATATATAAAAGGGATATACCTTTAAACGTGTTTGAGGTAAAATAGTTAATGAAATGCTTTCATGTAAATCATTAATTCTTTAGAGGAAAAAATTTGATTTATGTTCAGAATATATTATATTTTTTAAAAAAAGACAGCCCTTGTGTATTTCCTGAGAGCTAATATTAGTAAAAAATAATATCTGTATAGGGAAAAAATACTGTAAGGTCAAGCTGTAACCCCTGTGAAACTTCAGAAACCCAAAGAATTTGAAAGGGGAAATATTATGAAAAACCAGTAGTGAAAAAATTCAAGGAAAAAACGTATCAAATTTTCAGTGAAAACAGAAAGTGAAATTTTTGGTGAACAACAGTATTGAAATATTCATGAACAACAGTATAAAATAAGTAAAAAAAAGAGAACACTGGTGCCCAAATATAAAAACCCTTAAGCAATTTATCCTTTCAAAGGGGGCTTTTTTCGGGTGAAGGGTTTTGGGTTTAAGGAATAGACCTGTTGGTCCCTTTTCCTAAACCCAGCCCAAAACCCTAATTTTTTCCCCCAACCCCCCCTTTCCCTTATCCCTCCTCCCCATCCCCCCTTTTTCCTTTCCCCCCTCCCCCCATCCCCCCTTTTTCCCCCTTCCTTTTTTTGGGCCCTTTGGGGGAAATTTTTCCCCCACGGGCCCACGGGTTTCCCTGGGTGGGGGGAAAGGGTACCGAGGTAAATTTCCCCTTCCATTGGGGTTTTTTGGGCCGGGGGTGTATTTTTCCCATGGAATTTTGGATCGTGGGGTGTTCTTTCCCCTCCCCGGCCCCTCCCGGGGGGGGGAAAATGGGTGTCTTGGGGAGGGTTGTATTTTGGGAAAACCCATTTTTTGGTTTCCCGGGGGTTTGGGGGCCCAAAGGGGGGGGAGGTTTTTTTTTTTTTTTTGGTGGTAAAATATCCTGGTCTTCTTTTTTTGTCCACGGGGTTTTAGTTGGCGATGGGGGTTGAAATCCGGGGATTGTTTGGTTTACTGGCATAAAAGGGTAGGGTATGGCAGGGGTTCCATGCTGCTTTTGGTGCTTTCGTGCTGAGGTCCTTTGGGTGCGGAGGGAGTTTCCCCGCCTTTCTTTTCCTCATGGGAAAATTTATTCCTCCCCGCCCCCCCATTTTTTTTTTTTTTTTTATTTTTTTTTTTTTCTTTTTTTTTTAAAAAAAAGGGAAAAATTAAACCCCAAACCATGGAAAACCCCAAACCATAAACCCTTCCCCCCCGGGCCCCTTCTTCATACTGCCCCCCTTTACGGCCCCTGCCTAAATTTTTTGCCACTCTTCGGACACCCCTGATCCCCTGTACTCTTTGTTTGGTGTTTTTTCCTCCCCCGGGGTTTCGATGACCCCTTTCCCGTTTTGTTGACGTCCGCTCCCCTTTTGGGACTATGTTTCCGGCCTTCCCCTCTTTTGCGGCAAAAATTTGAATCACCACCCCATTTCATTTTCGGCCCCAAACCCCGGGCCCCACTCCTAAACACCAATCCCAATTGCCTGATGATACTTCACCCCCACCTCTTTCTTCTCAGAAAAGACCCAAACGTCAACCCCTGCTTTCCATGCTCGTTTCAGAATGCACAATGGACTAAATCTTACTTTAACTACTTGCTCTTTGCCTCTCTTTCTGACCAAGTATTTCCCAAGGCGCCCCCTCCCCAAATTTTGAAAAGAGATTTTTCCTTTAAATGCTTTTAAAGAGCGGTATATGCATCATCACTTTTCCAAGAATGCTCCCCAAGGGCCATGACTTTCTCTTTTTTTAATATCGTTTTTTTTCCCCCTGTCACTGTTAAAAAACCCATCTTTCCCCTAAATTTTTTTAGTGGTACTTTTTTTTTCTCCCCATCCCAAAGTACAGAAAAATTTTAGAATGTGGAAATAAATTTCTTGAACAGCTGGAACCCCAAGATTCCCCTTTAACCTGAAGGAAAAAACCTTTTTCCTTGCTGCCCGCAGGCAAGCGATACCTTTGCAGTGGGGCCCTTGTTTAATTTTAAACCCCGGAACCCCCGCCCTTGTTTATGTAGCAGGAGTTTTTTTACAATTTCAAAGGTAAACCCCTAAAACCGCAACAGTGTAGAAATTGTGGCGTTTTGGGATCCCCCCGCGAAATTTGAGATCTATACCAAAATCCCCAGTCTTGGTCCGATGACCTTTCTAATACTGTCCCAATTTTTTAACATTCGCCCCTCCTATCTCCAATATTGTCCCCTATATTTTGAAATTCCCAGAAAATTTGAAGCTTTTTCAGAAAAATTTTGAAGGGGTTTAAAACCTTCAAAAGACCCACCCAAACCCCCTTTCCCTTCTTTTTCCCTTCCCCCATCTCAAAAAACTCCATTTTTCGGGGTTAAACTTTTTCCCAAAACCCACCCCACTTTGACTTTTCTAACCCTTAGCCCGTAGGTGTTTTTTCCCTGTGGATTCCTGGTATTTTCCTCGTTGACAATCATGGCTTTTTTAAAAGTAAAATATTGAAAGCCTCTGGGGTAATCGGGTGAGCTTCAGATGTTGCTTTCCGGGTTTTTCCCCCTTTTTGGTTTTTTTGCTTACAAAAACCCAAAAATTTAAACATTCAGCTTTTTTCCCAAAACCCATCTCGGGGTTTAAAATTTTTCTTGTTTTTCTTTGATCCTTTTTCAGATGGGCCCCCCTTAATGAAAGTCCCCTTCTTCTACGCAAAAAATTTTCCGTACCGTCAATTTTTTTGGGTCATACCTTGCTTTTTTTACACTGCGGGCCGTACCCCACTTTAATAAGGGGGGGGGGGGGGGGGTTTAAAAATATTTTTTTTTGTATCTCTCCCCTTTCCCGGACATTTCTTCCCAGATTTTTGCCTTTTTTTTTCTTTCCTTACCCCCCTCACTTTGTTATTTTTGGAAATTTTAAAATCCCCACCATTTCCCCTTTTGGGGGGTCTATTGTGACCCCGCGGGCATTAAAGTTGGAGGTTTTTCCCCTGGGTTCTCACCCCCTTTAAGGGTTTAAACACAGGGGGTCCCTCGTTTTTCCCGTATTTCCCTCGGGAATATAGTTTTGGGGAAAATCATAGGGATATTTTCTTTAAAACAGGGCTGCTAATCATGGGTTTGGGACTGTGAATGTGTTCGTCTGGGCCGCGTAGCACAGTGTACCCAGGGCGGCCCCTCCCCACCCAGTCTTGCATTTTTTACCATGAGCAAAGGGTTTCCCTCATTTTGCCCCAAATGAAATATTTATAAACAGTGGACCCCCCCGTTTAAACCGATCACCCCCCCAAATGCGACCTTTTAAAGTAAGTGTATTTATGTAAGTGCTTTTGTAGTGTATGTTTGGGGTCTAAAAGGGGAAAATTTCTACTTCAAATTTCCTTAGGGGGAAAAAACCCCGATCAGTACTAACCTGAACTATTCGGAATGAAAAAATATCGCAAACCCGGGGGGTCCACTGTTTCCACCATTTTGGGGTTGCAAGTACAAAAAAAGCTACCATGGCCCCAAAAAGAAAGCCCTATTTGCCAGGCCTGGGGTAAAAAAGGGGAGAAATACGATTTAAATTTAAAAAAAACCCTTTCATTGTCAATATGCCTTCATTAAAACAGGGGAAAAAGGCCCAATCCGGGACACAAGCCCTAGAAAGACAGTGATGTAAATTTTCCCTTGGCTAATGTAAGGGGAAATTCCCAAAGTGAAGCCATTACTAGTTTTAAAATTCTGAAAACCCCGAGTGTTCGGAAAAAACCCAATAAAAATGAAGAGAAAAATTGTGTTTTTGGGTTTCCTAGGGGCATTAAGAAAAAGAGAAGGAAGAAACCCCCAAAAAAGAAAATTGGTCCCTGGGGGGTTTTGGGATGGAAAGGGGGTTTCCCCCTTCCCAAACTGTAAACAATCCAATCCCCTCCCCTCCTCCATTTCTCCCATACACTATGAAGAACTCCAAAAAAAGGAAAGTGTTATGCTTTTAAATGTTTCATTATCTTTTCCCCTTTGTTTTGGTTTAGTAACATCATTTTTTAATGTAAAAAATTTTTTTTTTTTAAATACTTCTGGGTTTTCAGGAGGTTTAAAATTGTATTTACATTATTTTTTTGGGGGAAAAATTGATTCACAAATCGTAGTTTTCGAAAATTTTGTAGCAACTCCAGGAACGGGTTAAATATGAAAAACGGGACCCCTGTACGGTATTCCATTTTGATCCTTTGTATCCCTACTTCTCTTGCTCAATCCCCCCTCCTCTCCCCCCCTTCCCCCCACTCCCCCTTCTTTCCTTCCTTTTTTCCCGGCCTTTTCCCAAAAGACAGCATCATTTTCCAATCATTCTTAAATTCTTTTATTTCAAGTCCACCGAGGAAATTGGCAGATGTGAGGTTTTTATCCGGGTTTAGTTTACGGCAAAAAAGGGGGTTGGGGGGGCCCCGGGTTTTCCCTCCACTCTGCACTACGTGTTGTTTAGGTACTATTGGTTTTCGGAGGGCAATTTTTGGCTGTTTATTTTCCATAAAAACTATTCCTCTTTATTCCCCCTTTTTTTTTAAATTTTTTAAATTTTTTTCATTTTCTTTTCTTCTTTTTTTTTTTTCTTTAAAAAAAAAAAAGAAAGAAGTAACCTAACCATGGAAGCCCCAGTCCCCTGAACCTTTCCCACCACCCCCCCCACCCCCTTTTGGGACTGACCCCCTTTGACCCCTTTTTCTCATTTTTTTACCCTCTTCGACACTCCTGATACCCCTGTACCTCTTGCTGGTGCGTATCATACCACTTCCGGGATCGGGGGCTCGACCCACCCCCCTTTGATTTGGTTTACCTTCCCCTTTTTCCCTTTGGGTATGCTTTCCGGGCCCCTCTCTCTACGGTGCAACAATTTTTTAATCTCCCTCCCTACCCCGTCGGGCCCCAAATTGGGCCCACTTTTAAAAGCCAAAGACAATTGCCCGATGAAAGATATTTATTACCTTTTCCCTTTTACTCAAAAAGCCGCAGGGCTTGCACTCCCCCTCCACGCTAAACCCGCTTTGGGTCACACAATGGGAAAAAATCTTTTCTTTATGACTTTACTTCCCCAATTTCCAAACCTTTTCCCACCCTAGTTTGGCCGGCACTCCCCCCCATGGGTTTAAAAGGGGAAAATTTTCCCTGCTCTCAAAAGTGGCAGCACTCGTCAATGTCCAGAATGTTCCAAAGCTCATGATCTTTCTTCCTTTCACATATCGATAAATTCCTGTCACTATTGAAAAACTTATTCCCTCAAATTTTTGTAGTGGTACTGTCATTCTGCCCCCTACCATAAATCCAACAGAATTTCCAAACATGTCACAACCGGGCCCCGGGGGGGTTGACCCCCCCAAAAATCTCTCCAGGAAAAACCCCGGTAAAACCCAAAATTTTTTGAACACTGGAACTCCAGGACTTCCCAAACCCCCGAAGTAGAAACTTTTGTTCCCCCCTTTCCCCCGGGGAAGACATGCCCCTTTCAATGGTACCCCGATTTAATTTTGAAACTGTTTAACTCCCCTCCTTGTTTAAATGTGGAAATCGGTTGCAAGTTCTAAAGGGGATCCCCACACTGCGGAAATGTTGAAAAATTTCTGGCAATTTTTGGGCACTCAGCAGAATATTACGGGTCTGTAGCCAAATGCCCCGTCTGTGGGGCCGATGATCATTCTAATACTCATTTTAAAAAGGGGCCTCCCCCCTTTTCCTTAATTGTCATGAGGCCCCACCCTTTTTACTTCGCTGTTGCCAATCTATTAAAAAGAGTGGGAAATCCATTGCCAAAAAGGCAGATGGGCTCCTTTTCTTTGGATTTCTCATCTATGCCCCCAAGGGAGACTACCCTTAATTTTTTTTTTCTGGTTTCTAAAAATCCCCCCCTTTTAGAAATCCCTCTTCTGGGGAGCTCTTCTGTGGTTGCCCCTTTTCCTAGTCACTCCTGTAATTTAATTCCTTTGCTGCCCCCGGGTCAGAAGCCCCCTAATTCAACACCTCAGTTGCTCTCACAAACTTCGTGTTTTTCCTTCCCCAAACCCCCATATTGACAAAAACCTCGTGCGACAAACCCCCTCCCCAATCACCCCTCTACTTTCAGAAGTCCAAAAAAAACCCATTATAAATCTCCCTTTAAAACCCCCCCTTCCCCTTTTCCCCCCCCCCACATTTTACCCCTTTTCCCGTATTTTTGTAACCCGGTTCTTCCCTTCAAGGCTCTTTTACAAGGGGTGGAGGTTCACCCCCCTCCTTTATTTTGCCCTTTTTCCCCGTTCCCCCCCCAAGTTTTTTTTCCTCTTTGCCCTCCCCGGTTTTTGCCCCTTTGCCCCTCCTACAATTTTTTCTCCCGTTCCCTCCACCCCCTTTTGTCCCCCCCCACTTTTTGGGACAATCTTTTTGCTGTCCCAATCTTTTAAAACCCCCCCTCCCCCCCCATCCCCCCAAAATTGTCTCCCACAAAGTGTCTTTGAATTCCAAAACACTTGAAGTTTATCTCGGGAAAATTTTTTCAGAGATAAAACCTAAAAGGACACTGATCCACCCCCGCTCCTTTTCTTTTCTCCTCCACTGTGCAAAACCCTTTCTTCACAACATTTTTTTCCTTCCCTTCCAGGAAAAATTTTCCCCTTGCCACCACATGTGGACTTTTCCAAAACCCCCCTAGGTTTGTAGGCCCATACCTCGGTTTCTGGTTTTGTTTATCGTTTTTCATGGCTATTTACGTGGGAAAATCCCCGGGCCCCAGAGGAATTGGGGTGAGCTTCAGCGTTTTCTTTCCCAGTTTTCCCCCGTTTGGGGTTTTTTTACAAGAACCAAAATTACACCCGCGGTTATTTTTCCCGTCTCAGGCCCAAAAATTTTTTTGTATTCTTTTAATCCTTTTTTGAGGGGGCCTTTTAATTTAAAGTGCCCCCTTTTTCTACGCATGTTATTTGATATTCCTACCATCAGCTTTTTTTGGTACTTTTTTCTGCAAATTAAAACTGAAGGCCCCTGTCCCCCTTGCCTAAGTGGTATACAATCTATTTTTTTTGACCTCCTTCTCGGGGATTATCCCCCCGGGTGTTGCCTTTCTTGTCTCGTCCTTACTCCACCAAAATTTTGTCATGCGATTCTTGTGGCATTTAGTTAGAGGGTTTTCCCCGCTTTCACCCCCTCCATGTTTTAAAAACAGGTACTCCCCCCTTTTGGGTCCTGTACTCATACTCTCTCTTGCAATTTAAAAACTCGTCCCCTCTTCCCCTGCTGCACTAGACTTCACCTGGTTATTTCCCCAAATTCCCTTAGCAAATTTTTTTCCAATCATTCTTTCTTCCCTTTTAAAATTCACCCCCTCTTCGTGCCCCCGCTGGAATTTGTCAAGCAAATTGGGACTTTTAAATCACAAAAAACTGCTTTCAGTGATTTTTCCTTCTTTGCCCTCTATTTATGAGCTTTTACCCCCCTTTCTTGTCCTCAGGGGTTTAACCCCCCAGCTTCTTTCTATAACCCCAAAACCCCGGGGAGGGGATTTCAGAAGTTTTGGGGCCCCCGGGGGTCTCCCGCTTTTTGCTTGGCAGTACGTTTGAAATGTTTTTGCGTGGGGGAGGTACGGGGACAATAAACCACCCGAGGGGGCTTCTTGGGTTTTTTTTGTTTGGAAACGTGCAATCGCTCGCCGTGTCATCCCTGACCCAAACCCCACTTGTGAAGAGATTAAAGTCTCCCCCATAAACCCCTGCTTCCCCTTTTGAAATTTCATTCGGAAAAAAGTAAAAAAAACTGGGGGTAAATATTCCCCCTGACCTGGCTTCCCGTTCTTGGGTTTTCCGGTATTGATATGCAAAACCCCTAGATTTTTGCCATTGAAATTGGCAATCATCTGGTCCGTATTTTCTGGGCTCCATCTCTGCCCCTCGTTTTTTTTCCTCAAAGGGTTGGCCCCCAAGAGTTAGCACCCTTGCTTTTTTTTCCTCAGAGAAGAACAGTATAATGTGCCTTTCACTCTTCAGGAATGGAGGCAACACCCTTTATTTGCCCATCATTTGGGAGCTGGGCCCCGACGAATTCATATTCATAAATTCCCACAAATTTACCTCGGTCAAACCCTTTTAGTCCTCTAACACCTATTCAATCTTATTTTTTTCACAAGGGGTTCTTCCAAAAAAAAGCTGTGAAAAACGCCATTTTTTCTTCCATTTGGGAAAACCCGGGTTTTGGGGGGACATGAAACACTATCGTCCCCTCCCCTTTTCCGTGAAATTTGGGAAAGTGATGGGGAAAGACTGGTAAATGCCCTTTAGTGTTTGGGATTGAGAAAACACACCAGTCCTCCTCGTCAATAAGGCTTTCATAAGGGGGCGTTCTAATAGACCCCCTTTCTAAGTTGGGTACCCCTGTTCGGTTAATGCCTTTGCGAAAAACCCCCGTTTTTGCCATATTTTTTTACCCTTTAGAAAGGGGATAAAGACACAACTTGGGGTATAAAATTTTGGCCCAAAACCCACTTCCCTTTTCCTCCCCCGGCAATCTACCATCTTCCCTTTTTAAAAACCCCTTTTAATGGGCAGGCATTTTGTGTTGGGTTATAATGTGCCCCTTTCCCCGAACTTTTTCCAAGTGAAAGGGGTCCCCCCGGGAAAAGTTTTCTGAGCACAACACTTTTTTTCCTTTTTAAAAGGGTTTGGCCCTTTTTTTTTTTACTTCCATCAAATTTTGGTCATCTCTCTATGTTGTTTACCTCGTTATTGCCTGTGCAGGGGCTGACTGTCATTCATTACAGTTTCTCTCCAGCATGCGGTCGACCGTGTTTCCACTTGGGCCACCACAAAATGGGTTTAAATTTTCCAGCACCAAAACTCACCAAATTACTTTCACTAGACGCTCTGTCATCTCCGATCATCCTTTGTACCTCTATGGCTCCCGTATCCCTGAACGTGATACAGTCAGGTTTCTGGGCCTCCTCTTTGACCGTGGGTTACCCTGGAAACCTCACATTACCTCTCTGAAGGCAACTTGTCACAGCCGGCTGAACCTTTTTAAAACCCTTGCTCATCTTTCATGGGGAGCTGATCGTCGAATTTCTCCTTCGCCTACTTTCCCCACCCTTATTTTATCGAAATTTCATTATGGTGACCAGATCTATTCAGCGGCCTCCCCTTTGCTACTCTCTCTAGCCTTAACCCCCTTCAAGGGGGCTCCTTGGCGTGGTGAAGAGGCTTTTGGTCTGAGGAATTAGCCCTGTCGGTCTTTTCCTCAGACCAAAACCTAATTACCCCCCATTCTCCCCTCCCCTATCCCATCCTCCCATCCCCCCCTTTTTCCATTCCTCCTCCTCCTCCCCACCTCCCCCTTTTTGGGCCCTTCCTCTTTTTGTCCTTTGGGATTTCTCCACAGGCACGCTAGTTCCTAGGTAGAGGAAAGGACACCGGGGTCGATCCCTTTTCCGTTGAGGTTCTTGGCGGTGGCGTAGTTTGCCGTGGATCTGGATTGCTAGGGATGTCCCGATCCCTCTCCGGTACCCCGGGAGTAGTTTTGGGGTGTCTTTTGGGCGACGGGTGTATCTCTGGAAGCCACCTTTCGGATTCCCGGGGGTGGTGGCTGAAGGAGGTATGCTTTGTGGCGGATATCCGGCCGCCCTCTCTTTTGTCCACCGAGGTAGCTCGGCAGATGTGAGGTTGCTATCCCAGATTGCTGGTTTACTGGCTGAAGGGTAGGGTATGGCACGGGTTCCATGCTGCCCTCTGCGCTACTAGCGGTGTCGAGTCCTCTTGGGCGCGGAGGGAGATTTCTGGCCCTTTCATTTTCCCCCTAGGAACTATCCCTCCCCGGTCCCCCTTTTTTTTTTTTTTTTTTATTTTTATTTTTTTTTCTTCTTTCTTTTTTTTTCTTAAAAACAAAAAGAAAGAAGTAACCTAACCATGGCAGCCCTAGTCCATGACCTGGTACCCCGGGCCCTTCTTGATACCGCACCCCGTTCTGACCCCGCCTCGTCTTTGACCACTCTTTTAGACATTTTCCCCATGCCTCTGTACCTATTGCCGGTGCTGTTTCCTCACCTGCTTCAGGTACTGAGGCCTCGACTGACTCCTTCGATTTACCAGACCTTCGCTTTTCCTCTGACTATGCTTCCCGGGCCCCTCCCTCTACGGTGCGGCAATTTTCAAATCGCCGACCCGTTCCACGTCGGACCAACTCTGGTCCCCCGCCTAAACGTCAACGACAATTACCCGCTGATGATACTTTTTCCACCTTCACCTTTTTCGTTCTTCTCAGAAAAGATCGACACGTCCCTTTACTACCCTTTCACGCTCAGTTTCAGACTGAACAGTGGACTAAATTCTTCACTTTACGACCAACTTCCTCTACTGCCTATCTTTCTGACCATAGTTTGGCAAGGCACTCCTACGCCATGTTGGTAAAAATATTTCTTTTCATGCTCTTAAGAGCGTACGCGCATTTATTACCGTACAGATGCTACCAGGCTCGTGAGCTCTCTCGTCTTTCCTATAGAAATGTTCTGTCACCCCCTTTA
>NW_026465049.1:0-36983 GCF_026875155.1 Cherax quadricarinatus
GGAAAACGGGTCCCCTAGTTGGTTTTTGAGGTGGGACTTTGGGTAGTTTTCAAATTTAGGTTGGATAAATACATGAGTGGGAAGGGTTGGATTTGAGAGGGACTTGCACATCAGAGCTTATTTCTTGGGTAGCATTGAAAATTGGGTTGGTCAAATGTTTGTTGGTGGGATGAGTTGTAAAGGACCTGCCTAGTATGGGCCAACAGGCCTGCTGCAGTGTTCCTCCTTTCTTATGTTCTTATGTTCTTATTATAAACAACAACGGGCCCAAGACTGATCCCTGTGGAACGCCACTTGTTACTGAACCCCACTCGGATTTAACCCCATTTATGGACACTCTCTGCTTCCTGTCTGTGAGCCATGACTCGATCCACGAGAGCACCCTTTCCCCAATGCCATGAGCTGCTACTTTCTTCAACAGTCTTTGGTGCAGAACTCTATCAAATGCCTTACTAAAATCTAAGTAAACAATATCAAATTCTTTATCGTGGTCAACAGCCTCAAAAGCTTTACTGAAGAAAGTTAATAAATTAGTTATACAAGACCGGCCTCTTGTGAATAAATGCTGAGTATCATTAATCAAGCTATGCTTATCGAGATGGCTTCTTATAACCTCAGCTATAATTGACTCTAGCAACTTGCCTACAATTGAGGTCAGGCTTATTGGGCGGTAATTTGACGGTAACGACCTGTCCCCTGTTTTAAAAATAGGAATTACATTAGCCATCTTCCACATATCAGACACTACACCTGTTTGAAGAGATAAATTAAAAATATTAGTTAATGGTTCACAGACTTCCATTTTGCATTCCTTAAATGATAAATGACATGCCCATGCACTCTGCCCCAGGGCCAGACTCATGGAACTCTGTGTTCATCAAGAACTGCAAGAAACCCCTATCACGAGCCTTTTCCATCCTATGGAGAGGGAGCATGGACACCGGGGTCGTCCCTCAGTTACTAAAAACAACAGACATAGCCCCACTCCACAAAGGGGGCAGTAAAGCAACAGCAAAGAACTACAGACCAATAGCACTAACATCCCATATCATAAAAATCTTTGAAAGGGTCCTAAGAAGCAAGATCACCACCCATCTAGAAACCCATCAGTTACACAACCCAGGGCAACATGGGTTTAGAACAGGTCGCTCCTGTCTGTCTCAACTACTGGATCACTACGACAAGGTCCTAAATGCACTAGAAGACAAAAAGAATGCAGATGTAATATATACAGACTTTGCAAAAGCCTTCGACAAGTGTGACCATGGCGTAATAGCGCACAAAATGCGCGCTAAAGGAATAACAGGAAAAGTCGGTCGATGGATCTATAATTTCCTCACTAACAGAACACAGAGAGTAGTCGTCAACAGAGTAAAGTCCGAGGCAGCTACGGTGAAAAGCTCTGTTCCACAAGGCACAGTACTAGCTCCCATCTTGTTCCTCATCCTCATATCCGACATAGACAAGGATGTCAGCCACAGCACCGTGTCTTCCTTTGCAGATGACACCCGAATCTGCATGACAGTGTCTTCCATTGCAGACACTGCAAGGCTCCAGGCGGACATCAACCAAATCTTTCAGTGGGCTGCAGAAAACAATATGAAGTTCAACGATGAGAAATTTCAATTACTCAGATATGGTAAACATGAGGAAATTAAATCTTCATCAGAGTAGAAAACAAATTCTGGCCACAAAATAGAGCGAAACACCAACGTCAAAGACCTGGGAGTGATTATGTCGGAGGATCTCACCTTCAAGGACCATAACATTGTATCAATCGCATCTGCTAGAAAAATGACAGGATGGATAATGAGAACCTTCAAAACTAGGGAGGCCAAGCCCATGATGACACTCTTCAGGTCACTTGTTCTATCTAGGCTGGAATATTGCTGCACTCTAACAGCACCTTTCAAGGCAGGTGAAATTGCCGACCTAGAAAATGTACAGAGAACTTTCACAGCACGCATAACGGAGATAAAACACCTCAATTACTGGAGCGCTTGAGGTTTCTAACCTGTATTCCCTGGAACGCAGGAGGGAGAGATACATGATTATATACACCTGGAAAATCCTAGAGGGACTAGTACCGAACTTGCACACGAAAATCACTCACTACGAAAGCAAAAGACTTGGCAGACGATGCACCATCCCCCAATGAAAAGCAGGGGTGTCACTAGCACGTTAAGAGACCATACAATAAGTGTCAGGGGCCCGAGACTGTTCAACTGCCTCCCAGCACACATAAGGGGGATTACCAACAGACCCCTGGCAGTCTTCAAGCTGGCACTGGACAAGCACCTAAAGTCAGTTCCTGATCAGCCGGGCTGTGGCTCGTACGTTGGTTTGCGTGCAGCCAGCAGCAACAGCCTGGTTGATCAGGCGCTGATCCACCAGGAGGCCTGGTCACAGACCGGGCCGCGGGGGCGTTGACCCCCGAAACTCTCTCCAGGTAAACTCCAGGACCCGGTGACTTATTTTGCTTCAGCCGGTCTATCTGCTTCACAGCCATTTCACTAGTGACTGTGATGTTACATAATTTA
This sequence comes from Cherax quadricarinatus, assembly GCF_026875155.1. Taxonomy (NCBI): domain Eukaryota; kingdom Metazoa; phylum Arthropoda; class Malacostraca; order Decapoda; family Parastacidae; genus Cherax; species Cherax quadricarinatus. The sequence goes on from NW_026465049.1 coordinate 2,541, forward strand.
TCTTCTTCTGATCCACTATAAAAATTAATTACCGGAATATTATTAGTGTCTTCCTGTGTAAAAACCGAGAGAAAATAATTATTTAAAACCGAGCACATTTCATTCTCTTTGTCAGTAAGATGCCCATAGTTATTTTTAAGGGGACCTATCTTATCTCTGACTTTTGTTCTATATACCTGGAAAAAACTTTTTGGGTTAGTTTTAGAATCCCTAGCAACTTTAATTTCATAGTCCCTTTTAGCTTTTCTTATCCCCTTTTTAATGTCCCTCTTAATGTCAATATACTGATTCATAAGATGACCCTCGCCTCTTTTGATACGCCTATAAATTCCTTTCTTATGCCCTAGTAGATATTTCAGCCTATTATTCATCCATTTTGGGTCATTTCTATTTGATCTAATTTCCTTATAAGGGATAAACGTTCTTTGAGCAGCATGTATTGTGTTCAGAAAACTGTCATATTGATAGCTCTCTTCGTTACCCCAGTCAACAGATGATAAGTGTTCTCTAAGCCCATCGTAATCTGCTAAGCGAAAATCTGGGACTGTTACTGAGTTATCCCTACTATCATACTTCCATTCAATTCTAAATGTAATTGATTTGTGGTCGCTAGCACCCAGTTCCTCTGAAACTTCTAAATTATTAACAAGGGATTCATTGTTTGCCAGAACTAAGTCAAGCAGGTTATTACCCCTTGTAGGTTCTGTCACAAACTGCTTCAAAAAACAATCCTGAACTACTTCTAAGAAGTCGTATGATTCTAAATTCCCAGTCAAGAAATTCCAATCAATATGACTAAAGTTAAAGTCTCCTAGAATTACTACATTATCGTGCCTTGTGGCCCTAACAATTTCCTCCCATAGTAGTCTCCCTGGTCCCTATCTAAATTTGGGGGGACGGTATATCACACCTAAAATTAATTTTTCATGCCCCTCTGAAAATTCTATCCAAACAGACTCTGTATGTGTTACTTCAGACTTAATACCCGTTTTATGCAACAGTTCAAGCGATCTCGGACATACAATGCCACCCCACCCCCCTTCCCGATACTTCTATCTACTTGGAACAATTTAAAACCCTGAATGTGACATTCTGCAGGCATGTCCCGACTTTTTGAATTAAACCACGTCTCAGTAATGGCAAATACATCTATGTTACCTGCACTAGCAACTATTCTCAACTCGTCCATCTTATTCCTAGCACTGCGACTATTTGTGTAATAAATTTTTAATGACCCTCCACTCTCTTTACCCTTCCTGCTCCTTTCTGTTATTCCACTAAACTTATTACTGTCCTTATCAATTAGTGCCACTGGCTTTCCAATATCCACCTCATTTTGCCTATTACTAGTTCTCCTAGTACTCATGTTACTACCCTGCGACTTCACAGTTTTCCCGCCAAAACCCATACCACTAACTGTTCCTAGTTTAAAGACCTAACGGCTCCCTCCACTGCGTTGGCCAGTGCTCCCACCCCACACCTAGATATGTGAACCCCATCCCTGGCATACATGTCATTTCTGCCATAGAAGAGGTCCCAGTTGTCAATGAATGTTACCGCATTTTCCTTACAGTACTTGTCCAGCCAGCAATTGACACCAATTGCTCTGGACAACCATTCATTTCCAACTCCTCTCCTTGGCAAAATGCCACATATGACAGGTTTCCCACCCTTCCTCCTAATTATCTCTATTGCTGACCTATACCTGCTAATCAGGTCCTCACTCCTACGTCTGCCAACATCGTTGCCTCCAGCACTGAGACAGATAATAGGATTGCTCCCATTACCTCTCATGATGTCATCCAGATGGCTAACAATATCCTTCATCCCAGCCCCAGGAAAACACACTCTCTGCCTCCTACTCCTATCCTTCAAGCAGAATGCCCTATCCATGTTCCTAATCTGGCTATCCCCAACAACAACAATGTTTTTACCTTCCTTGGCATCGTCCGTCGTGATGCTCCGAGTAATCGACTCACATTCGCCAGGTAGCATTACACCACTTGTAGAATTCGTCAAGACGTTCTCGATGGTCTTCGTTGGGGTTTCTAGGGATGTCTTACTCACGTCTGCCAATGCTTCTTTGGTGCTCGTTGTGGCATTCCCAGCAGAACACTCACATTCGTCAGGTAGCACCGAGAATGAGTTGGAAGTTTCCATGGTAGTCTTCTGGTTTCTCGTTGTTTCCGCCTCTCCAACCGTTTTCTTGATCTTCAGCTTGGTTCCATGTTGCCCGGCCACTGACCAAGCTCCCCTCTTAACCTGGGGACTCACAACAGAAGGATTACTACGAATCCTCTTGTTCTTCTCCGTTAATCGCCGTATCTCCATCTTAGCAACTCTGAGCTCCTCTCTCAGCTGCTGGTAAAGTTGCTCAAGAGAGGGCATCCTGGTACAGATTCACAGAGAGCACACAAACAGGTCTTCACAGAGCTAAGTACACGTCACCACTGAGGTAAGTACACGTCACCATTGACTATCAAGTTATGCTCTTCAAGGTGACTTCTGATAATGTCAGCTATAATTGATTCTAATAACTTGCCCACTATAGATGTCAGGCTTATTGGACGGTAATTTGAAGGAGTGGTCTTATCCCCTGATTTGAATATAGGAACCACATTAGCCATCTTCCACATCTCTGGCACAACACTGGTAAGGATGGACGCATTGAATACACTCGTTAATGGCTGACTAAGCTCCATCTTGCATTCCTTAAGTACCCTTGAAAACAACTCATCGGGTCCCGGGGACTTATTTTATTTCAGTTTGTCTATCTGTTTAATAACCATGTCCCTCGTGACAGTAATATTAGTTAACTTAAATTCATCAGGAACTAAATAATTGTTAATTACTGGAATCTCATTTACATCTTCCTGTGTAAAAACTGACAAAAAATAGTCATTAAATAAGGAACACATTTCCAGTTCATTATCCGTCAGCTGTCCATTCCCAGATTTTAGAGGTCCTACTTTTTCCTTCACCTTCGTCCTATACACTTGAAAGAACCCCTTTGGATTAGTCTTTGATTCATTAGCAACTCTAATTTCATAGTCACGTTTAGCCTTTCTAATCGCTTTTTTTACTTCTCTTTTATGCTGAACATATTGGTCAGTAAGGTTAACCTCTCCTCTTCTGATGCGCCTATAAATTCCCCTTTTCTCCCCTAATAGATGCTTTAGCCTCCTGTTAACCCATTTGGGATCGTTATTATTAGACCTAATTTCTCTCTGGGGAATGTATATACTCTGGGCACTGTGTACATTATTAAGAAAACAATCATAAAAGCAGATCCCTTCATATTCATAAGTATGATTATCGTCAATAAAATCATTAGCTAGATAACCCCAATCAATATTAGACAGATGTTCCCTAAGTCCATTATAATCGGCAGAACGAAAATCGGGGATTTTTACTGTATTATCATTATTCTTGCATTCCCAATTAATCATGATGGTGTTGTATGATGTTACTAAAGTGCCCTGGAGGTGCCCCACCATAATTATGATGGTGTTGTATGATGTTACTAAAGTGTCCTGGAGGTGCACCACCATAATTATGATGGTGTTGTATGATGTTACTAAAGTGTCCTGGAGGTGCCCTACCATAATTATGATGGTGTTGTATGTTACTGAAGTATCCTGGAGGTGTACCACCATAATTATGATGGTGTTGTATGTTACTAAAGTGTCCTGGAGGTGTACCATCATAATTATGATGGTGTATGATGTTACTAAAGTGTCCTGGAGGTGCCCCACCATAATTATGATGGTGTTGTATGATGTTACTAACGTGTCCTGGAAGTGCCCCACCATAATTATGATGGTGTTGTATGATGTTACTAAAGTGTCCTGGAGGTGTACCACCATAATTATGATGGTGTTGTATGTTACTAAAGTATCCTGGAGGTGCCCCACCATAATTATGGTGTTGTATGTTACTAAAGTGTCCTGGAGGTGTACCACCATAATTATGATGGTGTTGTATGATGTTACTAAAGTATCCTGGAGTGTATCCCCATAATTATGATGGTGTTGTATGATGTTACTAAAGTGTCCTGGAGGTGTATCACCATAATTATGATGGTGTTGTATGATGTTACTAAAGTATCCTGGAGGTGTACCACCATAATTATGATGGTGTTGTATGATGTTACTAAAGTATCCTGGAGGTGCCCCACCATAATTATGATGGTGTTGTATGATGTTACTAACGTATCCTGGTAATATAAACACAAATGCAGTATAATGTGATCCTTTATTGACTACGTTTCGCCCACACAGTGGGCTTTTTCAAGTCACAAACAGAACTACCTGGGGTGGAAGGAACGCGACTATAAATACTCGCGTTCCTTCCACCCCAGGTAGTTCTGTTTGTGACTTGAAAAAGCCCACTGTGTGGGCGAAACGTAGTCAATAAAGGATCACATTATACTGCATTTGTGTTTATATTACCATTGTGTCGGTATTTTATACCATTTATTTCCACTAACGTATCCTGGAGGTGTACCACCATAATTATTATGGAAAATTTTCTAGGGGTGATTACCTGTATGTACCTCAACATTATATACATACAAGTAAACTCATTGGGAGACAACCATATTGTTTACCGTAGTCACCCCGTGTAGACATGTGAGAAAACTTAACCACCCCTGGTAACGGCAAGTGGTTCCTTCGACCTCACAATCTTATCCATATCTATCCGAGACCAGTATGGATTGGATAAGAACATAAGAACATAAGAAAGAAGGAACACTGCAGCAGGCCTGTTGGCCCATACTAGGCAGGTCCTTTACAATTCATCCCACTAACAAAACATTTACCCAACCCAAGTTTCAATGCCAATCAAGAAACAAGCTCTGATGTGCAAGTCCCACTCAAATCCAACCCCTCCCACTCATGTACTTATCCAACCTAAATTTGAAACTACCCAAAGTCCTAGCCTCAATAACCCAACTAGGTAGACTGTTCCACTCATCAACTACCCTATTTCCAAACCAATACTTTCCTATGTCCTTTCTAAATCTAAACTTATCCAATTTAAATCCATTACTGTGGGTTCTCTCTTGGAGAGATATCCTCAAGACCTTGTTAATATCCCCTTTATTAATACCTATCTTCCACTTATACACTTCGATCAGGTCTCCCCTCATTCTTCGTCTAACAAGTGAATGTAACTTAAGAGTCTTCAATCTTTCTTCATAAGGAAGGATAGCACCCACAAGTACGGTGCTACTAATTAATTGTGGACTGTATAGATTATATTAGTTTAACTGAATGAAGGGGGGTGGGGTAGGTTACACATGGATATATCCATCAAGGAAAACACTTGTACATAATCTCACCACTTACCAGATATTCTCTGGTGGTCACTTGATGTAGCTGGATCACTCATAACCTATCCAATTACAACATACCTAACTGGCCAGTATCAGTCTGCTATAACTAAAAGGGTTACTTAACTGTGGGTGATTGATACTCCTTATTTCCTCCATTCACCATCTCATTTCGATGTCCTGCTACACCGACACGGTTCTTATTCCAGCAGGACGAGGTATCCGTCGGTTTGTCCCGGTTTAGAAGTCGTGATTCCATAAAGCTTCACTATCCTCGGTACGAGAATCACGCGTTCACTCGGAGCAGGGCGATCTATTTCACATCCCGCATTCTCTTAACTCAATGTTATTATCACTGATTACATTACCATTCACAAGACGATTGAACGTCTCATAATTATTATACACATTAGAGGTCACTCCCTTAAGATCTGAGGCCGATGAGTGAGGATTAACACACGGGTATTTCCTTTGGACACACACCATGGCCACGCACCAGTCACACCTGGTCGAACCATTATTTACTAATTTTACCACCTTTTTACGGTGGTCCCGTAAATCACGTTCCCTCACTCTTCACCAGGAACAGTTACGACACTTCCTATTATGAAGTGAGGCCCATATTAATCCTTAGGCCGCCGTGAACGCCAATTTCCTGGTTCCATGCTTTCCCAGCCTCCTCACTACATTCAAAATACTCCCGCCTCCTCCATGGCCCGAGTCGACCTCTCCCCCCACACATCCGCGCATGCGCAAAGGGAACTCTTGGTTCTATCCTATTGTCAAATATATTTTTGACTCATATCGACACATTAAACACCTATTAGGCGCTATAGTTTCGGAAAATTAAAATTTTCCACACTGCGGCCGGGCGGAGGTCGTTGCTAGACAACTTACATGATGTGGAGTACAATTTTCCCATCTTCACTGGCCACCTGCCTTGGGAATTCCAACATTGGTATTTACATAATCACCCATTAATTCTTTCCACCTGTTAACTCCTCAGGTAGAGCTCCATCCAAAGCACACTCAAGCCTCCATGCTTCTGGTATTAACAATTTCCCTCTTATTGTAAGGTGTGACACTAAGTCTATACTCTCGGGGTTAATTTGTTGGGCATACTGGAATTATGAGACTTTAACAATAACACGTCTCTCTCAGTATCCCAAGTCAGCCCCAGCACATTACTGCATATAGGCACTTCAACTCCATGGCCATCCATATTTATTGATCCTTCAAAATGGACTAATTACTGTTCCATTTCTGGGGCATAAGCCTATGCTCCCTGGATTAATTTATTGGGCATACTGGAATTATGAGACTTTAACAATAACAAATCTCTCTCAGTATCCCAAGTCAGTCCCAGCACCTTACTGCATTATTTCATTAACCCCTTCACATATCCTCATTAGTTCCTCTTCAGTTGACGTCACACCCGGAAATTGTCCACATAAGATTATTTACCCAATTACTTCGCTCAGTGGACCACCTGTGCACTTAAGGTGTGCATTTATCGTCGCCTGAAGTAAGAACAATTTATTATTTAACTGTTTATTAATTATATCATTATAATTATTATCATTATCATTATTAATGAAAAGCAGGGGTGTCACTAGCACGTTAAGAGACCATACAATAAGTGTCAGGGGCCCAAGACTGTTCAACTGCCTCCCAGCACACATAAGGAGGATTACCAACAGACCCCTGGCAGTCTTCAAGCTGGCACTGGACAAGCACCTAAAGTCAGTTCCGGATCAGCCGGGCTGTGGCTCGTACGTTGGTTTGCGTGCAGCCAGCAGCAACAGCCTGGTTGATCAGGCTCTGATCCACCAGGAGGCCTGGTCACAGACCGGGCCGCGGGGGCGTTGACCCCCGGAACTCTCTCCAGGTAAACTCCAGGTAATAAGCAGGCAACAATTTTGGTGTCTTGCTCAGTTCGCAGAGCTGGGCCCTTTAACTGTCCATACGCCATCCTATAATTAGTAGGTAATTCTGGACGGTCGAGCTTCCACGGAAGTCGCACCCAGTAATGTCCAGATTCACATTTAACATCCTTCAGGTATTGTTCCTGAGTAAAGGAATCATTTGGACTTAACTCATTTATATTAATCCCTATGCTGTCCAGTTCCCACAAATTAGACTGGTTCAACATCATTCTCGATAGAAGAATACTTGTACTGGGTTGACCATTTTATGGAGCAAGACACCGTGACTGTATTCACTACTTCTAGTCATTATTACTAGGCGGTAGTCTGCCATATATTACATGGCCCGTACCAGTGTTGAGGAGAGTGACGCCGCATGCTTTTGGATTTATGCCCTTTATCCTGAATTATTACATCCAACGCCGGCAAGGCTACCTCAGCTAGGCCATCATTATTGCCATTAGCTGCAACCTTTACATCAGTCACTGTAGTGTCAGAGTTATTAACATTATCATTATTGTCACCATTATTATAAGAATCACATACAACCCTGCACATAACTGTATTGTGCCTTCCCTTGTTGCATTGATAGCAACTGTTCAATTTGGTATGACAATCCTTTACATTATGATTGTCTAGACATCTGATAAATCTGTCAAGTTCTTTCATTCTTTCCACTTTAATATCCCATGAATTATAGGCATTACAATTTTTAGTGAAATGAGTACCCTGGCAGAAGAATTGGGGGCAGCGAAGATGGAGATACGGCGATTGACCGAGGAAAACAAGAGGATTCGTAGTAGTCCTCCTGTTTCGAGTCCTCAGGTCAAGAAGGGATCGTGGTCAGTGGCTGGACAGCAGGGGACGACGAAGTTGACGATCAAGAAGACGAATGGAAAGCCAGAAACGATGAAGAAGAAAGAGACTGCTGTGGAAACTCCCGTGGAAACCTCCAACGCATTCTCGGTGCTACCCAACGAATGTGAGTCTACTACTGGGATCGTCACGACGAACGACAACAAGGAAGGTAAGAATATTGTTGTTGTTGGGGATAGCCAGGTTAGATAAGAGATAAGATAAGATTTCGTTCGGATTTTTAACCCCGGAGGGTTAGCCACCCAGGATAACCCAAGAAAGTCAGTGCGTCATCGAGGACTGTAACTTATTTCCATTGGGGTCCTTAATCTTGTCCCCCAGGATGCGACCCACACCAGTCGACTAACACCCAGGTACCTATTTGCTGCTAGGTGAACAGGACAACAGGTGTAAGGAAACGTGTCGAAATGTTTCCACCCGCCGGGAATCGAACCCGGGCCCTCCGTGTGTGAAGCGGGAGCTTTAGCCACCAGGCCACCGGGCTGTCCATGAATAGGGCATTCTGCTTGAAGGACAGGAGTAGGAGACAAAGGGTATGCTTTCCTGGGGATGGGATGGAGGACATTGTTAGCCGGCTTGACAACATCATGAACGGTAATGGGATCAATCCTATTATTTGCCTCAGTGCTGGAGGCAATGATGTAGGCAAGCGTAGAATTGAGGATTTAGTTAGAAAGTTCAGGACAGCTATAGACATGATTAGGAAGAAGGGGGGGGCGCCCTGTTATATGTGGGATTTTGCCAAGAAGAGGTGTTGGTAATGAATGGTTGTCCAGAGCAATTGGTATTAATTGTTGGCTGGATAAACACTGTAAGGATAATGCAGTACCATTCATTGACAACTGGGACAACTTCTATGGCCGAAATGACAAGTATGCCAGGGATGGGGTTCACTTATCCAGGGCAGGTGTGGGTTTTCTTGCTAACTCAGTTGAGGGGGTTGTTAGGACTTTTAAAGGACATAGGATTAGTTAGAGGTATGGGTTTAGAAATGATTAATAATGAGTATGGATATATTGACTTATGCTCTGATATTAAGAATCTTAATAGTAACTGTCATGGAGTAACTCAGGGTAATGATAATTTCAGAAATTGTGTAAAAACAAAGATGAATAGGAAAAATGTGCAGAAGAAAAAACATATGATGGTATTTTATGCTAACAGTCGAAGTGTAAGAAATAAAATTAATGAACTACGTTTGGTAGCATGTGCTGGGAACTTTGATATCATTGCATTAACTGAAACGTGGTATGATTTAAAGAGTCGGGATATGACTGCTGAGTGTAACATTCAGGGATTTAAGTTGTTCAATGTGGATAGATCTAATGGGAAGGGGGGTGGAGTTGCATTGTATGTTCGAGAAAATATTAATTGTTGCATAAAAACAGGTATAAAAATAGATGGAGCAGTAACAGAGTCTGTTTGGGTAGAGTTCGTGGAGGGTCAAGAAAAACTAATTCTAGGTGTAATATACCGACCTCCAGGCTTGGATCACGATAGAGGGAGACTTCTTTGGGACGAAATTGTTAGGGCTTCTGGTCACAGTAACATAGTCATAGTAGGGGACTTTAACTTTAGTCAAATTGACTGGAATTCTTTGACAGGTAATCTAGAATCCAGTGACTTTATGGAAACAGTTCAGGACTGTTTTCTGAAACAGAGCGTAACTGAGCCTACCAGGGGTAATAATTTGCTAGACCTAGTCTTGTCAAATAAGGAAACACTCGTGAATAATCTGGAGATCGCTGAAGAGCTTGGCGCAAGTGATCACAAATCCATCACTTTTAGCATTAACTGGGAATGCAAGAATAATGATAATACAGTAAAAATCCCTGATTTTCGTTCTGCTGATTATAATGGACTTAGGGAACACCTGTCTAATCTTGATTGGAGTTATCTAGCTAATGATTTTATTAACGATGATCATACTTATGATTATGAAGGGATCTGCTTTTATGATTGTTTTCTTAATAATGTACACCGTACCCAGAGTATATACATTCCCCAGAGAGAAATTAGGTTTAATAATAACGATCCCAAATGGGTTAACAGGAGGCTAAAGCATCTATTAGGGGAGAAAAGGGGAATTTATAGGCGGATCAGAAGAGGAGAGGTTAACCTTACTGACCAATATGTTCAGCTTAAAACAGAAGTAAAAAATGCGATTAGAAAGGCTAAACGTGACTATGAAATTAGAGTTGCTAATGAATCAAAGACTAATCCAAAGGGATTCTTTCAAGTGTATAGGACGAAAGTGAAGGAAAAAGTAGGACCTCTGAAAATTGGGAATGGACAGCTGACGGATAACGAACTGGAAATGTGCTCCTAATTTAATGACTATTTTTTGTCAGTTTTTACACAGGAAGATGTAAATGAGATTCCAGTAATCAATGATTACTTAGTTCCTGATGGATTTAAGTTAACTAATATTACTGTCACGAGGGACATGGTTATTAAGCAGATAGACAAACTGAAGCAAAATAAGTCCCCGGGACCCGATGAGCTGTTTTCCAGGGTACTTAAGGAATGCAAGATGGAGCTTAGTCAGCCATTAACGAGTGTATTCAATGCATCCATCCTTACCAGTGTTGTGCCAGAGTTGTGGAAGATGGCTAATGTGGTTCCTATATTCAAATCAGGGGATAAGTCCACTCCTTCAAATTACCGTCCAATATGCCTGACATCTATAGTGGGCAAGTTGTTAGAATCAATTATAGCTGATATTATCAGAAGTCACCTTGAAGAACATAACTTGATAAATGAATCTCAGCATGGATTCACGAGAGGTCGTTCCTGCCTGACAAACTTACTGACGTTCTTCAATAGAACATTTGAGGCAGTTGACAGCGATAAGGAATATGATATTGTTTATTTGGATTTTAGTAAAGCTTTCGATAGAGTACCTCACAAGAGACTCTTAAGAAAAGTGGCAGCTCATGGTATAGGAGGTAAAGTTCTAGCATGGTTTGAGGCATGGCTAACCAATAGAAAGCAGAGAGTTACCATTAATGGAGTTTAGTTAGTTTAATATGTTTATTATGCACCCCATACCCATCCTGTGGGCGGTAGTCAAAAGATTACAGAGGTACATAATTGGTCCAGGGACTGGACTCCAAAGTTTTGATAGCTGAGCAAGTTACAGAGGTAATGAACTCACAATTTACAAAGGTAATGAACTCACAATTTACAAAGGTAATGAACTCACAATTTACAAAGGTAATGAACTCCAGGTAAGTCTGGTCACAATCATGACAAGTTACAAAGGTATTTACAGATTACAGAGGTACGTAATGGGTCCAGGGACTGGGCCCCCAAAGTTTTGATAGCTGAACCAGGTACAAAGGTAATGAGCTCACAAGTTACAAAGGTAATGAATTCTGTAGAATGGTTACTTACGTTTATACTTTGGCTACAATCATGAACAAATTATAGAGTAATGAGCAATTCACACTTCCACACCCGGTCACAACTGTAATGAGTTATTGGTGCAAATATTGATTGTTGAGTCACACACACCAAACACACACACACACACACACACACACACACACACACACACACACACACACACAACACACACACACACACACACACACACACACACACACACACACACACTTTAGTTTAATATCTTTATCTTATGGGAGACAGTAATGGTGAAGCTGGAGGTGCTGTCCTGGGAGACAGTAATGGTGAAGCTGGAGGTGCTGTCCTGGGAGACAGTAATGGTGAAGCTGGGAGATGCTGTCCTGGGAGACAGTAATGGGGAAGCTGGAGATGCTGTCCTGGGAGACAGTAATGGTGAAGCTGGAGATTTTGTCCAGGTAGTCGGGAATTATACGCAGGAAGGAATACATATAATTGACCTCATAGGGGACAGGAGCCATAGTAGGGAAACAAGTGTAGTCAAAGATAAGATAAAACCAATATTGCACAACTAGAAATACCGCAGGAAATAGCAAACAAGAGGACTCCACTAGCAATAGGGAGGATATATTACCAAAAACAACTGGTGGGAGCTCCATTGTTGGTGCTAGGGAGGATAGAAGTAAGACAGGGAAACATGCACCAACAGGGAATACAGTCACAGAAACCCAAGGCAAACGGAAACCAAGCCTGTGCACTTTACTATGCACTCGGTATCTGCTGGAAATGGGAAATCGGGAAAAAACAGATGGGACGGGGAACTATGACCCCCCTAGAAAAATGCCATGCCCATATGACAACAGGAAAATGCAAACTCCCTTCCTGTAAGCTTTTTCACCCTGAACTGTGTACCTCTTCAGTACAGGAAAAGGACTGTGCTATAACTTAAATTCCCAGGCATACCATCTAAAGGGGACAAAAAGTTACAAAACATCCAGGCCATGGGATAACCTGGGTAGCCACAGCCATCAAGAGGGAGAGGTTTTTTAGTGCCAGGAAGGGGAAAAAAAACTGGCAGGAAAGGGCAGAATCGGTACACCAAATCCAGTCATTCCTGGAGTGGAACCACAGTCGATGGCCTCCACCCCAAAACCCAAACCCAGATACGATACTAATGCCGGAAAAAAAAAATCCCCCCCCAGTACCAACAATAGCCCCAGTCCGATAACTTCTTCTTTGCAAATATACAGGGTCTAAAGCCAGCAACAAACAACAAATACCTTTCATCCGGGGGACTGCTTGCAGAGGCAAAGGCAATGTTCGCGGTTTTTCACTGAGACCCACATAAAGGATCACTTGGACAACGAAGTATGGATCCCAGGTTACAACCTTTACAGATGTGACAGAGTAAAACAGGCAACAGGGGGGGGTTGGCCTGAAACATTGCAGAGTCACTTGTTTGCACAGAACTGCTAAATCCCCAAATGATGTAGTGGAAGTTTTAGCCCGTAAAGGTCGAGAACCAAAAACCTGTCATTTGTGGTAGTCTACAAGCCCCCGGATGCAACATCCCAGCAATTCCAGGAACAGCTGTTAAAATTTTACCACTGTCTGGAAAACCTTCCAGCTCCTGCAACCCAACATCTTGCTCCTGGGGGATTTCAACTTAAGGCACCTAAATGGAGGAATATAGCAAATAATATTGTTGCAGTAATGACACAGGAGGCAGCTCTGATGAAAACTCACACTCACCGCGAGCTTTTAAATCTCTGCACAAAATTCAATTTAAAAAAAGCAAATAATTGAGCCTATAGACTGTAGAATACACTTAGACCTCATCTTCACTAAAAAATGATGATCTGATAAGAAATGTCACCATATCAAAAACAATATACTCAGATCACAACATAATTGAGGTTCAGTCATGTATGCGCGGAGCCCCAGACCGACATAATGAGATTAGTCACGAGGGAGCATTCACCAAATTCAACTTCAATAACAAAAACATTAAAGTGGGACCAATTTTAAACCAATTTCCAAACCCGATAAAAAGTGGGAAGATATACAAAAGCAACACAGCCCCCCAACTTAGGGCCTAGAACAGTTTTTAACTGGGGTGGCACTCGATGTATGAAAAGGGTTTTTTTCCTCAAAAGGGAAAAAGGAGGAGTAGATGTAAAACAAAAAGGAGACAGGGTCCCTTTACAGGCGACGGAAAAGAAAAAAAAGAGCGGTAAAAGGGGGCCCAATATATCGAAATGCTTTGGGGAGGACACTGGTCAGAAAAATAGCAAGATCAAAATTAAGCTAAAAGAATCTTTTAGGATTTCAGGAATCACGGGGAAGAACAAAAAGCCATAAATGAAATCAAAAAAACCCAAAGTATTTCTTCCCCCCAAACCCAAATAAAAAAATCGAGAACAAGTCCAGTTTTTGGGCCCCTACTTAAACAAGATGGGCCCTACACAGATGACCGAAAAGGGGAAATGAGTGAGCTACTCAAGCCCCAATATGACTCAGTTTTTAGCAAGCCGCAAAACCGGGACTGAGGGTCAAAGATAAAAAATGTTTTTTTTTTTATGAGAGGGGGCCAAAAAAAATTTGTTTTAACACAAGCTATCCGATTTTTACCCTTTGACCCCCAATGACTTCAAAACAGGCGAAAAATTTGACATGCCCATGCCTTTTCCCCCAGGGCCGGGACTCCGGGAATCTGTTTCACCCAAGAACTGCAAAAAACCCCCCTATCACGAGCCTTTTCCATCCTATGGAGAGGGAGCTGGACACGGGGGTCTTTCCCACATTTACTAAAAAAAACAAAACATAGCCCCCCCCCAAAAAGGGGGGCAGTAAAGGGGGAACGGGAAAGAACTAAAAAAGGCCAATAGCACAAAAATTCCCATATCAAAAAAATCTTTGAAAAGGGGGTCTAAAAAGGGCAAGATCACCACCCATCTAAAAAACCCACCCTTTTTTCCCACCAAACCCCCCAGGGAACCCCAGGGGTTTTTTAGAACAGGTCGCCCCTGTCTGTCTCAAATATTGGATCACTACGAAAGGCCCTTTAAATGCACTAGAAAAAAAAAAAAAGGGGAATCCCGATGAAATATATCCCCAGACTTTGAAAACCCTTCGACAATTGGGGACCATGGGAAATAGCGCAAAAAATGCGGGCTAAAGGAATAAAAGGAAAAGTCGGTCGATGGATCAAAATTTCCCTCCTAACGGGAACACAGGGGGAGTAGTCTTTCAACAGAAAAAAAGCCCGGGAGGAAAGCTACGGTGAAAAGCTCTGTTCCACAAGGCCCCAGAAACTGCTCCCATCTTGTTCCTCATCCTCATACCCGGGAATAGAAAAGGGGATTTTCACCCACAGCTTGGGGTTTCCAAAAACCTGTTTTCCCCTGGAACGCAGGAGGGAGAGGTTTCATGATTATATACCCCCGGAAAATTCCCAGGGGATAGTACCCAACTTTTCACACGGGGAAAAACACCACTACGAAAGCAAAAAAATTGGGAGACGATTCAAACCCCCCCCCAATGAAAAGCAAGGGGGTCATAGGGACGTTAAAGGACCATACAATAAGTGGGCGGGGGCCCCGGGCGTTCAACTGCCCCCAGCAAAAATAAGGGGGGGGGTTTCCAACAGACCCCCGGGAGTCTTCAAGCTGGCACTGGACAAACACCTAAAAATTAGGTTCCGGATCAGGGCCCGGGTGTGGTTTGTACGGGGTTTTTTGCGTGCAGCCCGCAGGGAACAGCCCCGGTTGATCAGGCTTTGATCCACCCGGAGGCCCGGTCACAGACCCGGGCCCCGGGGGGGTTGACCCCCGGGGGAAATCTCTCCCGGGGAAACTCCAGGGAAACCCCAAAAAATTACAGAGGTAATTTAAATTTGGGCCAGGGACTGGACTCCAAAGTTTTGTTTGCCCGAGCAAGTTACAGAGGTATTTAATCCAATTTACAAAGGTAATGAACTCACAATTTGGAGTGAAATCTGAATGGGGATTAGTCACTAGTGGCGTTCCACAAGGATCAGTTTTAGGCCCTCTCTTGTTCATAATTTACATTAATGACCTTGATGAAGGGATTACGAGTGACATGAGTAAATTTGCTGATGATACAAAGATAGGCCGTATAATTCACTCTGAGGAGGATATCAATGAACTCCAGGACGATTTGGACAAATTAATGTCTTGGTCTGAAAAATGGCAGATGAAGTTCAATGTGGATAAGTGTAAGGTACTTGCCCTTGGTAATGAAAATAATCCTCGAAGCTATAATCTAGGTGAAGTAGAGCTTGTTCATACAGAATGTGAAAAAGACTTGGGAGTCATGGTAAGCAGAAATCTAAAGCCAAGACAGCAGTGCCTTAGTGTGCGCAACAAGGCCAACAGATTACTTGGATTTATCTCAAGAAGTATAAGTAACAGAAGTCCAAAAGTTATTTTGCAGCTCTATACATCACTAGTGAGGCCTCATTAGATATATGCTGCTCAGTTTTGGTCTCCTTACTACAGGATGGATATAGACTCATTAGAGAGCATACAGAGAAGAATGACTAAAATGATTTACTGTGTAAGGAACCTCCCGTATGAAGATAGACTTAAAGCCTTAAATCTCCACTCTCTGGAGAGGCGTAGAACGAGAGGAGATATCATTGAAGTGTATAAGTGGATGACGGGCATAAACAAGGGAGATATTAATAAAGTACTGAGGGTGTCGAACCAGGTAAGAACCAGAAATAATGGATAGAAGTTGGATAAATTTAGATTTAGAAAGGACATAGGTAAGTACTGGTTTTCTAACAGAGTTGTAGATGCGTGGAACAGTCTTCCTAGTGGGGTGATAGAGGCTAGGACCTTGTGTAGCTTTAAGAAGAGACTGGACAAATATATGAGTGGGAGGGTTGAAGATTGAGACACTTATGCAGCATATGGGAATCTTTATTCAGGAAACGTTTCGCCACACAGTGGCTTCATCAGTCCAATACAAAGAGGAAGGAGAGGAGGAGTATGAGGTAATCAGTCCCTCAGCCTGGAGTCGATGTGTTCAGTCCATCAATCTTGTAGAATGTACAGCATAGGGCCGTAGACGTGGCTTATATACTGTAGTGAGGTGACTTGAAGCAGACGGAGGCGGGATCATAGTGGTACCATCCACTAGTCGAAGTAGGTCTTTGTCCAAAGGTTGAACAAGCGTTGAAGAATTCTTTGTAAGAAGATCCCATGATGCTGCAGTGTCTGACAGTTGTGATGAATGGTTTGAAAAACCGACAAGTTGAAGATTGAGACACTTATGCAGCATATGGGGGAAACTTTATTCAGGAAACGTTTTTGCCACACAGGGGTTTTATCAGCCAATACAAAGAGGAAGGGGAGGAGGAGTATAGGTAATCAGTCCCCAGCCGGGTCGATGTGTTTAGTCCATCAATCTTTTAGAATGCAGCATAGGGCCGAAAAGTGGCTTAATCTGTATAGGTGACTTGAAGCAGACGGGGCGGGATCATAGTGGTACCACCACTAGTCAAATAGGTCTTTGTCCAAAGGGTTTAAAAAAGCGTTGAAAATTTTTTTAAAAATCCCTGAGCGCAGTGTCTGACATTGTGAGAAGGTTTGAAAAACCGACAAGTTGAAGTTTGAAATTTCAACATTGGGAACCTTTATCAAAAGTTTTGCCACACGGGCTTTAATCATCCCCAATCAAAAGGGGAAAGAAGATATGAGGGAACAGTCCCCCGCCCCGGGTCTGGTTTCGTCCTCAATCAGAATTAACAGCTAGGGGCCTAGCTGGCTTTAAAGATGAGGGACTTTAACAACGAGGCCTTTGGGTAACCCAATCGAATATTTTTTTGGTTGAACAAGGTTTTGGGAAATTTTTGAAAAGATCCATATGCTGCATTTCTCATTTAATGTGGTTTTTAAAACCACAATTGGTTAGACACTTTTCAGCATAGGGAAACTTACAAAAATTCCCAACGTGGTTTCACCTACAAAGAAAAAGGGGGGAAAGGGATGGGGAACAGCCCCGCCCGTGTTCATCCATCATCGTAAAGACCTAGGGGCCTCTTGGGTTAATACGTTGAGGGACTTTAACAGACAGGCGGATATATAAAAATCCCTTCTTCCCCTTTTTAAGTTGAACAAACGTTGGAATTCCTTTTTAAAAGATTTCCCCAAACTGCAGTGTCTAACATTTGGATTTTTAAAAAAACCACAATTAAATTAGACACTTTTCACATATGGGAATCTTTTCAAAATTCCCCAACGTGGTTCACCTTTAAAAAAAAGGGAAGGGGAAGGGGGAAAAGGGTTATCCCCACCCCGGGTCGATTTTTCATCCTCAATCTTTAGAAGTCCTAGGGGCCTAAGGGGGCTTTTACGTAGTGGGGGCTTAACAACGGGGGCGGGACTGGGTTTCCATCCCTTCTTTTCCCCTTTTTATTTGGGCTGATGAAGCCACTGTGTGGCGAAACGTTTCCGAATAAAAAATTCCCATAGCTGCATAAAGTGTCCAATCTTAACTTTTCGGTTTTTAAACCATTCTACAACTGTCAACACGCAGCACATGGGAAATTTTTTACAAGAATTTTTTCAACGCTTGTTCAACCTTTGGGCAAAGACCTCTTCGTAGTGGGGGGACCACTAGATCCCCCTCCGTCTGTTCAAGTCACCCACTACAGTATATAAGCCACTCTACGGGCCCCTTTCGTACATTCTACAGATTGATGGGCTGAACACACGACCCGGGGAGGGACTGATTACCCCAACTCCCCCTCTCCTTCCCCTTTTTTTTGGACTGATGAAGCCCGTTGGGAAACGTTTTCCCGAATAAAATTCCCATATGCGCATAATTTTTCAATCTTAACTTGTCGGTTTTTCAAACCCCTTCATCACAACTGTCAGACACTGCAGCACAGGGATCTTTTTACAAAAAATTCTTCAACGCTTGTTCAAACTTTGGACAAAGACCACTTCGACTAGTGGGTGGGACCACTATCCGCCTTCTTGCTTCAAATCACCTCACACAGGGATATAAGCCACGTCTACGGCCCTATCGTGTACATTTCTACAAGATTGATGGACTGAACACATCGACTCCAGGCTGAGGGACTGATTACCTCATACTCCTCCTCTCCTTCCTCTTTGTATTGGACTGATGAAGCCACTGTGTGGCGAAACGTTTCCTGAATAAAGATTCCCATATGCTGCATAAGTGTCTCAATCTTCAACTTGTCGGTTTTTCAAACCATTCATCACAACTGTCAGACACTGCAGCATCATGGGATCTTCTTACAAAGAATTCTTCAACGCTTGTTCAACCTTTGGACAAAGACCTACTTCGACTAGTGGATGGTACCACTATGATCCCGCCTCCGTCTGCTTCAAGTCACCTCACTACAGTATATAAGCCACGTCTACGGCCCTCTTATGCTGTACATTCTACAAGATTGATGGACTGAACACATCGACTCCAGGCTGAGGGACTGATTACCTCATACTCCTCCTCTCCTTCCTCTTTGTATTGGACTGATGAAGCCACTGTGTGGCGAAACGTTTCCTGAATAAAGATTCCCATATGCTGCATAAGTGTCTCAATCTTCAACTTGTCGGTTTTTCAAACCATTCATCACAACTGTCAGACACTGCAGCATCATGGGATCTTCTTACAAAGAATTCTTCAACGCTTGTTCAACCTTTGGACAAAGACCTACTTCGACTAGTGGATGGTACCACTATGATCCCGCCTCCGTCTGCTTCAAGTCACCTCACTACAGTATATAAGCCACGTCTACGGCCCTATGCTGTACATTCTACAAGATTGATGGACTGAACACATCGACTCCAGGCTGAGGGACTGATTACCTCATACTCCTCCTCTCCTTCCTCTTTGTATTGGACTGATGAAGCCACTGTGTGGCGAAACGTTTCCTGAATAAAGATTCCCATATGCTGCATAAGTGTCTCAATCTTCAACTTGTCGGTTTTTCAAACCATTCATCACAACTGAGTCAGGGACTGCAGCATCATTGGGATCTTCTACAAAGAATTCTTCAACGCTTGTTAACTTTTGACAAAGACCTACTTCGACTAGTGGATGTACCACTATGATCCCGCCTCGTCTGGTTTCAAGTCACCTCCTAAGTATATAAGCCACGTCAACGGCCCTATTTACAGTCTTGGCGAACATTATACATACATACTATGGCTGTACATTCTACAAGATTGATGACTGAACACATCGACTCCAGGCTGAGGGACGATTACCTCATACACCTCCTCTCCTTCCTCTTGTATTGGACGGAAAAACCACGTGTGGGGAAGCGTTTCCTGAAAAAAAGATCCCCTATGCTCATAAGTGTCTCACTTCAACTTGCGGTTTTTCAAACCATTCATCACAACTGTCAACACTGCAGCATCATGGGATCTTCTTTTCAAAGAATTCTTCAACGCTTGTTCAAACCCTTTGGGCAAAGACCTACTTCGACTAGGGGTGACCACTAGACCCCCCTCCTCTGCTTCGGTCACCTCACTACAGTATATAAGCCACGTCTACGGCCCTATGCTGTACATTCTACAAGATTGATGGACTGAACACATCGACTCCAGGCTGAGGGACTGATTACCTCATACTCCTCCTCTCCTTCCTCTTTGTATTGGACTGATGAAGCCACTGTGTGGCGAAACGTTTCCTGAATAAAGATTCCCATATGCTGCATAAGTGTCTCAATCTTCAACTTGTCGGTTTTTCAAACCATTCATCACACACATGAGTGGGAGGGGCTGGGTTTGATTGGTGTCATTGGGTACGGGAGTTATTTCTTGGGTGGCTTTAGGTAGAGATCGTTTTGATAAGGACCTGCCTCGTATGGGCCAGTAGGCCTTCTGTAGTGTTCCTACATTCTTATGTTCTTATGTTCTTAAGAGGCAGTCTCTCTTTTCCTTGGTTTAGAAAGACACGTAAGCAAACACTATAACATATTTATTAGAAAACGTTTCGGTCCAGGGACCTTGATCACTTCTAACATACAGAGGAAGAAAGACATTATACTTAAGCAGCACCAACCCAACAACACAGGAGTCACATGATTTCGTCGTCTACCCGTCCTCATCATAGGCAGAGGTTGTTTTGTAATAAAGTTGGTAGAATTACCGACAATATGTAAAGTAAAAGGACACAAGTGCAACTAATGTGACATTTATTGTGGCAACGTTTCGCTCTCCAGGAGCTTTATCAAGCCATTACAAACAATACATGGACACAGAGGGTATATAAAGGCTCAGAGTGAGGTGAATACTAGTGAGGTACCATTTCGATGTTCACTAGTGGTAGTAGTAGTAGTAGTAGTAGTGGTAGTGACAAAAGTAATACAATATGGTAGAGCAATTAATTCGTACATGAGTAAAAGGATATAAAAGCTATTACTTGGGTAACATAAAAAGGTTGACAAATATAAACTGGAATGAGGCGGTTGTTTCAGTGTTCACTTCTCTGTCCTTTGTGTAGTATAACAGGAGAGACTATTGATGGCAGGGTTTACTGTTTTCAGGAGGATCTTGCTAAGACTTCGGAGATGGTGAAGCTGCCGTTGTTTTGTTTAATTGTATTCGAAACAGCGAACAATGCTGTTTCAAGGCACTGCGTGTGCGGAAATTAGTTTCTTTTATAAACTAACTGGGCGTCTCTGAATTTCATAAGATGACTGGTGGAATTTCGGTGTTGTACACAAGGCTTTTGTTAATTTGTCGTTCCTACATGCGTATATGTGTTCATTGAGGCGGGTGTCGAGGTTTCTTGCTGTTTCACCTACGTAGATCTTGTCACAGCCTCCACAGGTATAGTGAAAACCCTCCTGCATTGACTGGTTCGTGGTGCTTGGGTTTTGTCCTGGTTAGATCCTTTATTGGGAAGTGGTAGAAGCGATGGCGACTCTGGTTTTAGCTTGTGAAAGTACTTTTGAGACGTTTAGTGCAACCTGGCTTTTGGGAAGAATTATAACTTTGTTGGGAGGGGTGTTGATGCTGGAAAATTTGATGATCTGAAGAGCTCTTTTCTTGCAGTTTTTGATGAAAAAAGAAGGAATTGTAACTCAGTGAATGTTTGGTGAATGTAATTTACATTCCTCGTCAAGAAACTCAGGACTAAAAATTTCGGTATGCTCTTAGGAAAAACCCGATGATGATGCCTCTTTTGGTCTAGGTATCTTGACGGGAATAGAAGTGTGTGAGATCATTTTTATTGGGGGGTTTTCCGAAAAAACTTGAAATTTTAGGTTGTTGTCTATTTTGTGAATGAGGACGTCAAAGGAAAGGTAGTTGTCATTGGACCCCTTTTTTCTAGTGTAAACTGAATCGCTGGTTCAAACTGCGTTGAGCCTTGCCTGAAGATCCGTACATCAAAACGTTTTTGGAGTTATTACGAGGCATCGCCACGTAACGTAACCAAGTGACGCTTGAAGGGATGATGTTGGCGAAGTGTTCGGACTCTAGGTGTTCCATGTATAAGTTGGTAGGACGGCACTTATTGGGACCCCATTCCCATGCCGTGGGTTTGTTTGTAGAGCTTGTTATTGAATGAAAAACAGTTGAAGTTAACACAGAGTTCAATCAAGTCAACAAAATCCCCGGGGAGGTAAAGGAAGATTAAGGTCCTGGTTGACTTTACGTCGTAGAACCTCGATGGCTTTTTTGGTAGGTACTTTTGTGAAGAGGGAAGTCACATCCAAACTGCTTAGTTTTTTGTTACGGATGGGGAGGTTTTCGGATGCGGTTGAGAAGGTCGCCTGAGTGTTTAAGATGAGCGGGGCTGGGTGGTCCCCAGAAGGCAGGGAAAAATGTTTGGCAAGAACTCCGGCTAGTTTGTGTGAGCACTGCCTATTCCTGACGTGATTGGCTGAGAGGAATATTGTGTTTATGGGGCTTTGGGGAAACCATACATGTGTGCTGGTTTAGGGTTTCTTGGTAACAAGTACAGAAGTTTCTTCCCTTCTCTAGTGCGTTTGAGTATTTGGGCTGGTTTTTTTATAGAAAGTCTTTGGGGAGCGTCTCCCACTGTTGAGTGCTGATGGGTTCGTATGTAGATTGATCATTCAAAAGGTCCATCATTTAGTGTTTGTAGTCACGGTGTTGAGTATGAAACCCCCTTTGCGGCGGTGGTGACGATAATGTTGGGTCGTTGGCGAGGTCCTTAAGGGCAGTGATGTTCTTCTAGGAAGATTAGGAGAAGAAGGTTCACATAAAGCTGCAGTGGAAGGCCCTGTATATAACCCTTCTGGAAGTTGCTGTCACTGTGTCTAGGGTTCCTGGTAACAAGAAATTGGGGTTTTATAGTTAGGTTTGCGTATGTTGGTGGGAAATTTGAGTCCCAGACTCAGTGCTTGTTCTCGTGTCGGGTTTAAGGGGCGTGACGATAAGTTGTTTATCAGGATTCGCGTCCCATTCCTTCCATCGACTGTTAGTGCAGAGGTACTGAAGTTTGCGATTGAGTTTGATCTTCTGTTGGAGGTTAGCTGTGGTGACTGTGCTGAGAATATGCTCAGCAGTGTGTTGGTCAATCTGAAGATTGGCCCTCATATTCCTTGCAGTTTCAAAGGTTTCCTTAGCGATGTTAGAAAGTTCTTCGGCACATTCAGTTAAGTAAGCTTGGGTAGCTGGAGAGAAGGGGTGCTTGGAGTTGGAGAGTTGTGCAGGAGTAGACTTAGGGATCACCTTCTCTGCCAGGCAATCTTGTTAAGCTCCTCACATACCTCCTGATCATTTCTTGTGAGTTCTCCACCTTCTGTCCTTAATCTGATCACCTGGTCTTTGACTGTTGTCTTCCTCCTGATGTGGCTATACAACAGTTTCGGGTCAGTCTTGATTCTCGATGCTATGTCATTTTCGTACTGTCGCTGGGCCTCCCTCCTTACCTGTGCATACTCATTCCTGGCTCTGCGACTGATCTCCCTATTTTCGTGTGTTCTCTGCCTTCTGTACTTTTTCCATTCTCTATTGCACTTTGTTTTTGCCTCCTTACACCGTCGGGTAAACCAGGGGCTTGTTCTGGTCTTCCCGTTGTTACTGTTGCCCACTGCCTCCTTGCATTTTGTTGCTACATATTCCATCATTTCATTTACTGGCTTTCCTGCCAGTTTTCTGTCCCACTGGACCCTCCCGCAGGAAGTTCTTCAACCTGTGTAGTCCCCTCTTTTATAGTCGGCTTTTCCCATTCTTCTCCTGTTATTCTCTCCACTTGCAGCTCTACTATGTATTCAAAGCACAGAACCACGTGGTCGCTAGCTCCTAGGGGACTCTCATACTTGATGTCCTCAATGTCTGAGCGCCCAGGGTGAACCAAGGTCCAATCTGCTGGTTTATCCTCCCCTCTCACTCTGGTAGTGTCCTTAACATCTTGGTGCATGAGGTTTTCCAGCACCACGTCCAACATCCCCGGCTCTCCATGTTTCGGGACCCCCATGTGGCTCCAGGTTTTCCCAGTCAACTCCCTGTGGTTGAAATCCCCCATAACCAGCAACTTTGCTCTGCTGGGTGAGCTCTTCTTGCCACCTCACAAGTGTGTCCACCATTTGCTCTGTTGCTCTCTTCATATTCCTCTCTTGGCCTCCTGCAGTTCTGTGGTGGATTATACATCACTGCAATGACCCCTTTGTGTTCCCCAGACTGAAGTGTACCTGCTATGTAGTCTCTTTCTCCTGTCCTCATCATTCTCCTTCCATTTTCTCGAATTTCCATCTGTTTTTTACGAGCAGAAACAACCCCACCTCCCCCCTGCCCCTTCTATCTTTCCTCATGATCTGGTAAACCTGGTGGGAGGATTGCATCTGTTATTGTCTCCGTGAGTTTTGTTTCTGTAACTGCTATGATGTCTTTGGGGGCTTCTCATTGATTCTTTCTTGCCATTCCTCATGTTTATTCCCTTAATCCGTCTGCATTTGTGTAC
This sequence comes from Cherax quadricarinatus, assembly GCF_026875155.1. Classification (NCBI taxonomy): domain Eukaryota; kingdom Metazoa; phylum Arthropoda; class Malacostraca; order Decapoda; family Parastacidae; genus Cherax; species Cherax quadricarinatus. The sequence goes on from NW_026465049.1 coordinate 26,982, forward strand.
CAAACCTTCAACTTCTGTTCTAATACTTAACTGTGGTGCGGGGGTGGAAACAGAGGGATCGTGTGTGATGGTTGTTTGGATTTGTCAGTTGCCTTGGGGTGTCGTGGCTGGAAGTCCTTCTGCAGGTGTTTCTGGGGTGCGCTTATCCTTCCATTGATCCTGGGGATTTGCTTCTCCTTTTTCATTTCCTCCCATTTCTCCTTTCGTTTTGAACTCTCTCTTCATTGTCTTCCTTTCCCTCCTGTGTTCTGTCTCGGTCGAGGTACACAAATCCGGAACTCCTGCTTGCCTCTCAGCCGTGCTTTCTCCTGCAGGATCATGGTTCGGGTTGATTCTGCCTTGAAAATTACTTTAGAGGCCGATTCCTTTTCTTTGTGAACCACCCAATTTCCGAAAATTTGCCACCTGGGTCATGTCCCCCTCGCCTATCACCTTCATGATGTCTTCAATCGCTTTTTCTCTCCTCCTGCTTTCTTTCATCATAAGTTTCCCCTTTAGCTTCGTCTAGCCATAGACAAACACGGATCTCTCCCTTTCCACTCCCACTGTGACTCCCATTGCATCCTCTGATGTGTTTTAGTTCCTTCCGTGGAGTGTTCCTTCCTTCAGTCCCTTCCCTAGTTATGGCCCCTATGCTTCTTGGTTTATCCTTCCTGCTCACCTGCTCCTGGCCCCCACAGGTATCTGGTAAGGTCCTTGCACATGTCCTAGTTCCTTCAATGTCTTCCAACCTCTCTTTCTGTCCTAGAGTGCTCCCTGTCTTTGTTTTGGCCCATGTGGGTTTGACAGGACCTCTGCATACAGTTTTAGTTTCCATGCTTCCTTTGGACCTGTTGTCTGTGTTCGATGTAGCCATTGCCGATGCTACTTCTGTAATATCTTTGTCTCTGTGCTGTTTCAGATGTGTGTGTGTGTGTGTGTGTGTGTGTGTGTGTGTGTGTGTGTGTGTGTGTGTGTGTGTGTGTGTGTGTGTGTGTGTGTGTGTGTGTGTATGTGTGTGCACTCACCTAGTTGAGATTGCAGGGGTCGAGTCCAAGCTCCTGTGTGTGTGTGTGTGTATGTGTGTGTGTGTGTGTGTGTGTGTGTGTGTGTGTGTGTGTGTTTGTGTGTGTGTTTGTGTGTGCGTGTGTATGTGTATGAGTTGTATATGAGTGTGTGTATGTGTATGAGTGTGTCTGTGTATGAGTGTGTGTGTGTGTGTGTGTGTATGAGTGTGTGTGCATGTGTGTGTATGAGTTTGTGTATGTGTGTGTGTGTGTGTGTGTGTGTGTGTGTGTGTGTGTGTTTATGTGTGTGTGTGTGTGTGTGTATGAATTTGTATATATGTGTGTGTGTGTGTCTCAACAATCAATATTTGCACCAATAACTCACTACAGTTGTGACCGGGTGTGGAAGTGTGAATTACTCATTACACTATAATTTGTTCATGATTGTAGCCATGTATAAACGTAAGTAACCATTCTTACAGGATTCATTACTTTGTAACTTGTGAGTTCATTACCTTGTACCTAGTTCAGCCATCACAACTTTGGGGGCCCAGTCCCTGGACCCATTACGTACCTCTGTAATCTGTAAATACCTTTGTAACTTGTCATGATTGTGACAGACTACCTGGAGTTCATTACCTTTGTAAATTGTGAGTTCATTACCTTTGTAAATTGTGAACTCATTACCTCTGTAACTTGCTCAGCTATCAAAACTTTGGAGTCCAGTCCTGGACCAATTATGTACCTCTGTAATCTTTTGACTACCGCCCACAGGATGGGTATGGGGTGCATAATAAACATATTAAACTAACTAACAACTAAATGCGTCTTTACTGGTCCTTGTGTTTTTACTGGTCAAGTAACCCTATCAGGTACCTCCCTTAACATTTAAAGGCGAAAACAAACATTTATCCATACACATCAATGTCTATCAACAACACTTCAGTTAATTTGTCACAGTACAAGTCTAGATAACGTGTAATTACTACAGAAAATTGGAGAGGAATCTCCCATACTCACCCATTAGCGGGAAAACACAGCTGTTCTGATGTAAAACAAAGGCGTGTTGAGTGTTTCCATCTATGGTTAGGTTTATTTATTTTTATTTTATTTTATTTCATTATTTATTTTTGTTTTGATTAATTTTTAAACATCAATTTTACTCTCCAAACACTTGAACTTTTTAGGTAGGGACCCCTTTGCACTTGCACCATGTGTGCAGTCTTGGATGAGCCCCTGAACCCCTTGGACCACGGAGCCCCCAAATGCACGGGGCCCTAGGCAAATGCCTCGTTTACCTATGCGGTAATCCGGCCCTGATGGTGGTACACCTCCAGGATACTTGAGTAACATCATACAACACCATCATAATTATGGTGGTACACCTCCAGGATACTTTAGTAACATCATACAACACCATCATAATTATGGTGGTACACCTCCAGGATACTTTAGTAACATCATACAACACAATCATAATTATGGTGGGGCACCTCCAGGACACTTTAGTAACATCATACAACACCATCATAATTATGGTGGTACACCTCCAGGACACTTTAGTAACATACAACACCATCATAATTATGGTGGTACACCTCCAGGACACTTTAGTAACATCATACAACACCATCATAATTATGGTGGTACACCTCCAGGACACTTTAGTAACATCATACAACACCATCATAATTATGGTGGTACACCTCCAGGACACTTTACATTGTCCTCATCGCTCTCGGGCCGTGTGGACGTGCTGGCGGAAATGCTCCTGCTTTCTCTGTTTGGGCAACTTCCTGTTTTCACCAAGATGCGACCAGTTACCGCAGGAGGAGCAACACTGTGTGCATTTACCTAGTTAAAGGAACAATTTATCTGGCGAATGCCTCTGTTTTTATTGCCAACAATCATACCTGGAGTTTACCTGGAGAGAGTTTCGGAGTCAATGCCCCGCGGCCCGGTCTGTGACCAGGCCTCCTGGTGGATCAGCGCCTGATCAACCAGGCTGTTGCTGCTGGCTGCACGCAAACCAACGTACGAGCCACAGCCCGGCTGATCAGGAACTGACTTTAGGTGCTTGTCCATGTGCCAGCTTGAAGACTGCCAGGGTCTGTTGGTAATCCCCCTTATGTGTGCTGGGAGGCAGTTGAACAGTCTCGGGCCCCTGACACTTATTGTATGGTCTCTTAACGTGCTAGTGACACCCCTGCTTTCATTGGGGGGATGGTGCATCGTCTGCCAAGTCTTTTGCTTTCGTAGTGAGTGATTTTTGTGTGCAAGTTCGGTATTAGTCCCTCTAGGATTTTCCGGTGTATATAATCATGTATCTCTCCCTCCTGCGTTCCAGGGAATACAGGTTTAGAAACCTCAAGCGCTCCCAGTAATTGAGGTGTTTTATCTCCGTTATGCGTGCCGTGAAAGTTCTCTGTACATTTTCTAGGTCAGCAATTTCACCTGCCTTGAAAGGTGCTGTTAGAGTGCAGCAATATTCCAGCCTAGATAGAACAAGTGACCTGAAGAGTGTCATCATGGGCTTGGCCTCCCTAGTTTTGAAGGTTCTCATTATCCATCCTGTCATTTTTCTAGCAGATGCGATTGATACAATGTTATGATCCTTGAAGGTGAGATCCTCCGACATAATCACTCCCAGGTCTTTGACGTTGGTGTTTCACTCTATTTTGTGGCCAGAATTTGTTTTGTAATCTGATGAAGATTTAATTTCCTCATGTTTACCATATCTGAGTAATTGAAATTTCTCATCATTGAAGTTCATATTGTTTTCTGCAGCCCACTGAAAGATTTGGTTGATGTCCGCCTGGAGCCTTGCAGTGTCTGCAATGGAAGACACTGTCATGCAGATTCGGGTGTCATCTGCAAAGGAAGACACGGTGCTGTGGCTGACATCCTTGTCTATGTCGGATATGAGGATGAGGAACAAGATGGAGCTAGTACTGTGCCTTGTGGAACAGAGCTTTTCACCGTAGCTGCCTCGACTTTACTCTGTTGACGACTACTCTCTGTGTTCTGTTAGTGAGGAAATTATAGATCCATCGACCGACTTTTCCTGTTATTCCTTTAGTGCGCATTTTGTGCGCTATTACGCCATGGTCACACTTGTCGAAGGCTTTTGCAAAGTCTGTATAATATTACATCTGCATTCTTTTTGTCTTCTAGTGCATTTTAGGACCTTGTCGTAGTGATCCAGTAGTTGAGACAGACAGGAGCGACCTGTCTAAACCCATGTTGCCCTGGGTTGTGTAACTGATGGTTTCTAGATGGGTGGTGATCTTGCTTCTTAGGACCCTTTCAAAGATTTTTATGATATGGGATGTTAGTGCTATTGGTCTGTAGTTCTTTGCTGTTGCTTTACTGCCCCCTTTGTGGAGTGGGGCTATGTCTGTTGTTTTTAGTAACTGAGGACGACCCCCGTGTCCATGCTCCCTCTCCATAGGATGGAAAAGGCTCGTGATAGGGGCTTCTTGCAGTTCTTGATGAACACAGAGTTCCATGAGTCTGGCCCTGGGGCAGAGTGCATGGGCATGTCATTTATCGCCTGTTCGAAGTCATTTGGCGTCAGGAATAACATCGGATAGGCTTGTGTTAATCAAATTTTGTGGCTCTCTCATAAAAAATTCATTTTGATCTTCGACTCTCAGTCTGGGTTAGCGGCTTGCTAAAAACTGAGTCATATTGGGAACTTGAGTAGCTCACTCTTTTCCTTGCTGTCATCTGTGTAGGACCCATCTTTTTTAAGTAGGGGCCCCAATACTGACGTTGTTCTCGATTTTGATTTGGCATAGGAGAAGAAATATTTTGGGGTTTCTTTCGATTTCATTTATGGCTTTTAGTTCTTCCCGCGATTCCTCACTCCTAAAGGATTCTTTTAGCTTAAGTTCAATGCTTGCAAATTTCTCTGACCAGTGTCTCCCTGCGCATTTCAGATATTTTGACCTCTTTTAGCCGCTCTGTTTTTCTTTTCCGTCCCCTGTAAAGGGAGCGCCTGTCTCTTTCTATTTTACATCTACTCCTCCTTTTTCTTAGAGGAATAAGCCTTGTGCATACATGGGAGTGCCACCGAGTTAATCTGTTCTGGGCATAAGTTTGGGTCTGTTTTGCTTAGTATATCTTCCCAGCTTATATCGGTTAGGACTTGGTTTATTTGGGTCCCACTTTATGTTTTTGTTATTGAAGTTGAATTTGGTGAATGCTCCCTCGTGACTATCTCATTTTGTCGGTCTGGGGCTCCACGCATACATGTCTGAACCTAAATTATGTTGTGATTGAGTATATTGTTTTTGATATGGTGACATTTCTTATCAGATCATCATTGTTAGTGAAGATGAGGTCTAGTGTATTCTCCAGTCTAGTTGGCTCTATTATTTGCTGGTTTAAATTGAATTTTGTGCAGAGATTTAAAGCTCGTGTGAGTGGTGAGTTTTCATCAGAGCTGCCTCCTGGTGTTATTACTGCAACAATATTATTTGCTATATTCCTCCATTTTAGGTGCCTTAAGTTGAAATCCCCCAGGAGCAAGATGTTGGGTGCAGGAGCTGGAAGATTTTCCAGACAGTGGTCAATTTTTAACAGCTGTTCCTGGAATTGCTGGGATGTTGCATCCGGAGGCTTGTAGACTACCACAATGACTAGGTTTTGGTTCTCGACCTTTACTGCTAAAACTTCCACTACGTCATTTGAGGCATTAAGCAGTTCTGTGCAAACAAGTGACTCTGCAATGTACAGGCCAACCCCCCCCTTTTGCCTGTTCACTCTGTCACATCTGTATAGGTTGTAACCTGGGATCCATATTTCATACGGGACACGTTCAACATTGACATCGATGAACTACATGGAATAGCGCTTAATGGCTCTTCACAAATCTTCATGAAGTTCTGCAACATAGAGGCTTATGAAAGGACGGTGACTAGATACCATGAGAAGTCCATCTTCATTTCATCTGGACTGGAGGTATGCCTGAGGGATGCCTCAAAATACTACACCTGTGTGAGGATACGAAATGTCCCTTTTGAAGTGGATGAAGTGGATATTAGAGAGGCTTTTCAACGATATGGTGAAGTGCATGCTACGACTTTGGGTCGATGGACTGATGGAATCTATGCAGGGCTGCCTGCAGTATCCTACACCATAAAGATGACTTTGAGACGACATATTCCATCGTATGTTGTCCTGGAGGATTTCAGGACACAGGTGTTTGTGACCTATGCAGGACAACACAAGACGTGTCGCCTGTGTGGCGCTTATGACCACATGGCAGCCGGGTGTGGTAGGGCAGCAGCGCCGAGGTCTTTGGACCTGCCAGTTGTCACAGAGTCTCAGGTGGCATCTTTGCCTGAGGTTGTGAGTGCAGTAGGTAAGGGTAATTGGGCAGACAAAGTGGAGGAAGCAGGAGAAATTTGTGTGACGCTACCAGTGGCTTCGGACGCTCCCACACAGGCAAACCTTGGTGGTGAACAGCAGCCTGCAGGGGTGGGGGAGGCCGGTGACCTACAGGTTTTACCTGAACCCCTGCAGGAGATAATCAAGTCTTTCCTGGATGAGCCAGCGGAGGAGATCCCTCCTGTAGACGGGAGAATTCTGATGGTTGAGGAAGACCTGAGGAAACGAGTCCCGGGGCCTCAGGAGTCAGAGTCTGGCATGTTACAGGTGCTGCAAGTGGGGGCTGAGGTGCACAGGGGGAGTAACCGTACTGATATGGAGTTTGAGAGTACTTCAAGAAAAAGAGCTGGAGGATCGTCGGATGATGAGTGTATAACTCCAGCTCAGTGTACTGGTAAGAAGTGTTGGGCGGGAGTGACTAAGAAGGGGCAGGGTAGTGCACAGGGGGATGAGGGGGTCCAGGTGGGCAAGAGTGCATGGGAAAAAACAGGCACAGCAAAAAGTGTAATGGACAGGCCACAGAAACATAGAGGAAAGCCCCCTTTCTGAATCTTTAAGTGTCAAACGATAAATGTGAATGGCCTTAGGGCTCATGTTAAACGTGTATGGTTGGAGGATGTTTTGAGGCGTTTTAATATTGATGTGTGTTTTAGTCAAGAACACAATTTTAAGTGTGGTAGAGTTTTGAGGCTGAAAGGTTTTATGATGTATGCAGACAGCTCAGGGAAATTAAAGGGGGGGGGGGGGCAATGGGAGTGAGGGAACCAGCCCATTTCAGTGCTCGTGTGGGAAGAGGGGGGGGGGGAGGGTGTGAGGGTGGAGGGGAAAGGGGGAGATTCATAGTTTCTAGGGATATAATGCCGCTGATAGAATATAAGGATATCTGGAGTTTTCTGGAAGAGTTCTAGTGGAAAACAGTGAATAGCAGAATACAGTGTTGTAAATAGCACTAACCAGTATTAATAATTGGATTCAAAGGAGTGGAGTGACTTTCATTTGTTTCTTTCTTTAAATACGAGACGGGTTTCGTGAATTTCATATAAATGTAGTTACCACGGTCGCAATATACACAACGAGAAGCAATTATTACTACAGAAAAAAAAAACGTCCTTCCTCCAAAAAATTTTCACCAGTCAACTAGTGATAATAAGCATTTTTTGTGGTGAGAAGGAAAAAAAAAAAAAAATAGAAAAACCAGATACACGATTGATAAACAAGAGGTTTACTTCGTTCACTGAAAGCTGCAATATCACCGGCTTCTTCAAACACGCAAGTTATACTTTTTTTATCAGTCAATCACCCTATTACTCGGTAGATAATTTCCAGTAGATCCTTTATGTGTTTGCTCAAATCACCGACCCCGTATGTTTTAAATAAGTGACCCCACTGATCCCGAAACAGATCGACTGTCCGACCCTTGACGGTCCGAACCTTGACTATCCCCAACCCGGGACTGGTTTCAAACAGTTTCGTTTTGGGCAATAAAGCACTGTAAACGGTGGGGTTTTTAGGCGCCCTTATAAACACAAACATTAAAATTCAGGAACGGACGGTAAACTGTCCAAAAAATACAAAAAGAGTAGAAACAGAAATACAAATAGCTAAGGTTCACTTAAGGTTATAATTAATATTTAGAGTTGCTAGTAGAATTGCCCGTAAATCAAACCAAATTTAAATCATTATGAAGCTGTGTTTTCTGTGGTCATCAAACAAAAAGCTTCAGATGGATAAATTGTTTATTTTTTGGAAATTGTGTCCGCCCCTTGTGCAGATACCCAGAAATAGCTACAAGCAGTATTAAACGAGAAGTGTTTCTGGTATCCCAAATGAGGAAAATCTGGGACTAAAAAACACAAGGGTATTAAAAAAAGGACAACATCAAAGCTGCTTTCATAGAAAACCTGGAAGGCTTTCTACACAGATGGGAAATAAAAAGTCTGGGGTGAAAGGTACTGCCTTGATACTGGGCCCTGTAGTCACAAACTGTAAGCTGGAGGTGATGTCTGGGAGACAGTAAAGAAAGCTGGAGGTCTGTCCTGGGAGACAGTAATGGTGAAGCTGGAGGTGCTGTCCTGGGAGACAGAAATGTGAAGCGGGGATACTGTCCTGGGAGACCGTAAGGGGTGAAGCTGGAGATTTTGTCCAGGTAGTGGGAAATTATACGCAGAAGGAATACATATAAATGACCTCATAGGGGACAGGAGTCCCTATAGGGAAAAGTGTAGTCAAAGTTTAAAATAAAACCAAATTGCAAACTAGAATACCGCAGGAAAAGCAAACAGGGGGACTCCAATTTTAGCAAAAAAAAATAGTGAGGATAAATTACCAAAAACAAATGGTGGGAGTCCATTGTTGTGCTAGGAGATAGAAGAAACAGGGAAACATGCAACCAACAGGAAACAGTCACAGAAAAACCCCAAGGCAAGCGGGAAAACCCAAACCTGTGCACATACAAAGCACTGGTATCTGCTGCATGGAAATCTGGAAAAAAAAAATGGGACGTGCAAAAAAATGACCACCCTAAAAAGCCATGCCCATAAAGACAACAGGAAAATGAAATCCCTTCGTAAGCTTTTCCACCTGAAAAGTGTACCCCCCTTCATCAGAAACTGTGCTATAACTTAAAATTTCCAGCATACCATCTAAAGGGACAAAAAGATACAAACATCCAGGCCCTGGAAAACCTGGTAGCCACAGCCACTCAAAAAGGAGAGGTTTTTAGTGCCAGGAAGGAAAAAAACTGGCAGGAATGGCAGAAATCGAACCAAATCCATCATTCCTGAGTGGAACCACAGTCGATGGCCTCCACTCCAAACCAACGATACAGATACTAAGCTGGAAAAAAATCCCCCCCGTTTCCAACAATACCACCAGTCCCATAACCTTCTTTGCAAATATACAGGGTCTAAAGCCAGCAAAAACACAAAAAACTTTCATCCGTGGACTGCTTGCAGAGGGAAAGGCAATTTTCGCGGCTTTCCTGAGACCCACATAAAGGATCACTTGGCAATGAAATATGGATCCCAGGTTTAAACCTATACAGATGTGACAGAGTGAACCGGCAAAGGGGGGTTGGCCTTAACATTGCAGAGTCATTTTGCACAGAACTGCTAAAATGCCCCAAAGACTAGTGGAAGTTTTAAACCCGTAAAAAGGGCAGAACGAAAACCTAGTCATTGGTAGTCTACAAACCTCGGATGCAACTCCCAGCAATTCCAGGAACAGCTGTTTAAAAAATTTACCACTGTCTGGAAAAATCTTCCAGCTCCTGCAACCAAACTTGCTCCTGGGGGATTTCAACTTTTAAAGGGACCTAAATGAGGAATATAGCAAATAAATTGTTGCAGTATAACACCAGGAGCATCCTGATGAAAACTCACACTCACCACGAGCTTTTAAAACTCTGCACAAAATTCAATTTTTTAAAACCCCAATAATAGACCCAAGACTGGAGAATACACTAGACCCCATATTTTACTAACAATGATGATCTATAAGAAATGTCCCCTTCAAAACAATATACTCAGATCACAACATAAAAAAGGTTTAGACATGTATGCGAGGAGCCCCAGACCCACAAAATGAGACTAGTCACGAGGGAGCATTCACCAAATTCAACTTC